>JAEIIU010055485.1:17404-68821 GCA_018874675.1 Drosophila baimaii | reverse complement strand
ATACCTCTCCATCTTGATCGAACACTTTCCTTAGCTTTCTTAAATGTGACCAGGATGTATATTTAATTTAAATTTAAATTTATTTTTTTGACCTCACAAGGTGCAAGCCTGCCTTAAATATTTTGTCTTTGTTTTTAATAAGTTGTTAAAATAAAAAATTTGGTGTTTAGGAGTTGCAATTGTATTCAAATATAGATATATTTACGGGAAACACAAACATTAAGGGAGACCCTAAAAATTGCTGTATTCCTTTTTTTTGTGCATCGTTTTTGCCTGCAAATAGTTGCAGTTTATTATCTCACCTAAGAATCGGTCAGAATGTATTATTAAAAGATGTAGCTCATAATAGTATATTGGGATTCACCTCATAATTTTGCAAACCCACATAGTTTATAGAAGAGGCTGTTGGGTAGGGCCGGGAGCTGATCGAAGCATCTAGTTTCTGCGATGAATCCCGATTTGGGATTTTTTTTAATCGTTTTATAAATTTCTGACTTCACTTATGCATTGTGCTTTGATAATTTTTGTAGTGTGTGCTTGACAGTGTCCATTTTAGCCTGATTCAGGTGAATTGTCATGTTACCCCAAAGATGTGCCCGTTTAGGATGTTTCTAGCTTTCTGGGTGTCCATCTCTAGCGCCTGCGCTTTTAGCTTGTTTCTCAAAACTTTTGTGTCTTTGATGTCTTCCAGGGAACCATTAATCCCGATTTGGATCCAGCTTTGCTTGGTTCACATATTTGATTCGTTTCTTAGCAGATATGGCCACTGACTTAATTTCTGAATCAGAGCATCATCATAGTCTTTTCCATGTTCAACAGATCATTTCCGGAGGTTATTTTCAATTGTGAAATCCTCGTGAATCCAATGGCGCTGCGCTTGTATAGCATCAGCTGGCGAAGTACCAGTCGATAGAGCAGTTGTCGGTGGAGCAGTAGCCAATGGAGTAAAAGTTGTGGGCGTGAGGGGCTTACTGGGGTGCATTGCGAGCGGGTTCGCACTCCCCTCTGGCTACACTGCGGACCCGGCCTGGCCTCTGCCTCAGATCTAGCTCGTGGGGTAGCACGCTGAGCCGGCGCTACTTTATCGTCGGTTTGTGAAGGAGCAGATGTTGTGTTAGTTCCCGGGGGTTTTTTTCCACGTCGTGAATCCCATGATCTTCTTAGCGAAGGCGGTTGTCCTTGTAAGAGAGAGCAAATGGTAGGTGGCCTCACCACCTATGTACTTCCCTAGCGTTGTTCAAGATTTTAGGGGGTCAAGGGTGTCTCCTCCATGGCATTAGCTTCACCAAATTTCGAAACTTTTCGTGTCAGACCTTTGGCAATCTGGAGATGACTGGGGTCTGTAGCCCCGGAAAAGATTTGCGCGTTTCTGGGCGTCCGCTCAAAGACCTCGTTCATTTCTAGCGTCTGCGCTTTTACTTTCTTCCGCAGTATTTTGTACGTCTTTATAAAAAAAAACCCGAAGGTTGCCTCATCACCTGCATCCCTGCGTCTCCTCCATGCCATCAGCTGCAGGGGAAGATTTGTTTATTATTTAACTAAATTTTTAAGGTTTTTCATTTTCACATAATCTCCGGCCAAGCTACAGTGAACACCGCACATTGCGTCCTGGGGGAAGCTCTGTCACGGGCTAAAGGTTTAATATTTTTGCTTGAAAAATTTACAGAACATCGTCAAAGCTATGCTCAATAATTTATAGAAGGTTTGAATAAAATTTCCCAATAGATATTTGAGATAAAAAATCACAAAAAAGGTGTTTTTTTTACGCTGAAACCCATCTCCCCCCTTAAGTGTGACATTGATCCACGGGTCTGAAAAGATCTCACATAAAAAGCGGTATTTTCAAAGAGACAAGTTTCGCGTTTTTCCATTTTAGCGGACAAAAGCTCTGCTAGTTTGCAATGTTGTTTATCTATGTCAAATTTACAGCTAGCAAAATGGAAAAATGGCATAAGTCTCTAAAAATTTAATTTTCCTTTTGCAAAAGAGTTGTTGCTCTTTCTGCCGGCTTTAAGACAAATAAAATTTCTTTAAGCTTTTCCCACACTTTCTTTTGAATAAAAATCACAATTTGCAACCGTTAGAGTGTGTGTGTTTTTTTTAATGAAAATTTCTTGCTGAACCGGTACAAGCGTTTCGGTTTTGATGACTGTTATTTCGGTTGCCATATATTTCGGTTACGGTTTCGGTTAGGCAGACAAAATTATTTCGGTTTCGGATTCGATTATAACGGTTAAAAATTACGGTTATGATACCGGTTGGATACCCTGATTTAAACTATAAAATACATTACCAAACCGGAGCCCGCTTGAAAATTTAAAATTTTTCGCGTTCAATGCAATATTTTTGTAATTTTCGCAAAATAACTTTCGATGTTTTGTCGGAAAGCAAATCGATAGCATGCGTAATAGTCAATTCACACTATGGACCATCCTCCCCCAATGATGATGCATATGAACAAGACGCAGTCGATATATGTAAGTTATCGTAAGCAGAGTAATCGCTTGTGGTATATACTATACGTGTTGGTAATGGTATACTTTTGGTATATTTGCAAAACTTCTCTGAAATAAGAAGTATATTTTTTTAGAGCTGGACGGTATAACTTATCGATATTTCCGTGGTCACACCAATCGTAAGGCATCCTTCTCTATTGGAAAAACGCGAGCGGCCTGCGAATTACAAAACACAATGTCGTTCAGTAATTTGTTAATGAAAAGCTGTCTCAATCAGGGCATTCACGGTTCCCGGGTGCCCAGTGTCCTGTACACTGGCACCCGACAAGGGCACACAATCCGCGGCAAGCCGCCAGGAGTGGCCCGCACGTTGGAGCAGCGATTGCGAGGTGAGTGTGATTGGTACACCTGCCGTTGTCCTGTTGTTGATGTAATCGCTTTCCTCGGTGTGATGTGCAGAGGAGAACCTGTCGGATCCTGAGGTGGTGTCCCGCGTCAACATTGGTTTCCCGCACCTGAAGGAGTCGCGATCGGCGCAGCTGAAGATGCGACTGGAGCACCTGAAGGCGCAGCGCAGCAGCAAGGAACTGGAAAAGCTGGCGCGCAGCAATAAATGTGAGCAAAAAAAAATAATAAATAATATTAATACGAAACCAAAATAAATACAAATCCCAACTGACAGTGCTCATCGACCTGGAGAAGGTGCAGCAGGTGTATGTGAAGACGACGGGTCACCACGATCTGCGCCTGCTGGCGGACCACTACGGCATCTTCGAGCATTTGTACGGCAGCGCCTATTTTGTGCCCCGAGTGCCTCTCAACATCAGCTACGTGCTGGATGGCGGCGAGCGCCTGGCTCCCGTCTACAATGGCAACGTGATCAAGCCAGCGGAGGCGGCCACGGCGCCGCAGGTGGACTTCAATGGTGTACTGGATCCGATCACCGGCCAGGCGGCCACCTCGGAGACTTTCTGGACTCTGGTGGCCACCAATCCCGATGCCCATTACACCGATAATGAGTCCTCGGCTGAGTGCCTGCATTGGTTCATGTATGCCTGGGATTTTACGAGGAAAGACACGGATACTGATCCTTGTTCCTCCTCCTTTTTTACAGCGCCAACATACCCAATGGGAAGGTGAGCGAGGGCCAGGTGCTGGCCGAGTATCTGCCGCCATTCCCGCCCCGCGGCATCGGCTACCAGCGCATGGTCTTTGTGCTGTACAAGCAGCAGGGACGACTGGATCTCGGCTCGTATCAGCTGGCCAAGGGCGACTTTAGCAACTTGGAGAAGCGCACCTTCAGCACCTTGGACTTTTACCGCCAGCATCAGGAGCAGTTGACGCCGGCTGGCCTGGCCTTCTACCAAACCAACTGGGACGATTCGCTGTCGCAGTTCTATCACGACGTCTTGAGTAGGTTCAAGCATGTTACAACCCAGAGAGTCCCTAATTGTTCCCTCCCCCGCAGAGTGCAAGGAGCCCGTGTACGCGTATGACTTCCCCAAGCCATATCTGGCCGACCAGAAGTTCTTCCCGCTGAAGCAGCCCTTCAACCTGTACATGGACAAGCATCGCGATCAGCAGCGACTCAACAAGGAGTATTTGGAGCGTAAGCTGGCCAAGACACATCCATTCGAGGGGCCAGCTGCGCCGCTGCGATACCCCAATGCCCATGCCATTGGCGGCGAGGTGCCCTCGTGGCTGAAGACCGAGATCCGGAAGCAGCGCCTGCAGACCGGACGCATTCAGGACTATTAGTCCATAAGCTGTTTGTAATTGTTTAACAAGTTCTTTTTTATTCACTGGAAGTACATGATGATGAGTCGTTAAAGTACGTGTTCGTGTTGCCTTTGCCTTCGTAAACCCAAAAACTACGTGGATATATAGCCTAAGTGTAAATACGGGAAGAGGGGGATACTTTGGAATTGGGTGAGGCGCTTAACAATTGTCCGGAAGGATGATGGATTCTCCACTCGTGTTGCTTGTTGTTTGGTTAATTTGTTTGATTTTTGGCACAGCTTTCTCCTCTACGCTTCGCTATATTTGTATATATTTCTATTGTGTTTCGTTGTCATCACAAGGTCTGGTTTGCTCCAGTTTGCGGCGCATTAAGTACTCGGTAGTCGGGAGTGGAAGGACCTGGGAATCATTAAGTTTGCGCCTTGCCATAGCTGCCAACTGGCGGCCTGTATACCGCCGGCAGAAAGGACACCTGAGTTCGATTGAATGCATACTTTCGCTTTCCGATATTCTTGAGGACGTTCTCCATGCGTGTGCCCTCGCTGAAATAGAAAAGTACAATTAATTCTAAAGAAAATATAGTGTCGGAAGCCCATTTCCGATTTGACATGAACACTTTCCCTAGCTTTTAAGAAAAAATGTGGTGAAAAACGTTTCTCAATCATTATAAACACTACTTTAAACTCTAAAACAAAAATAATGTTGAATTCGCTATTAACATTATAGACATTCGCTATCTTAATTATAGAGATCTTTTTTATAGAAAAAAGATTGTGCTAGAAAAATGGTTCCTATTCATCATAAGAGCTACCATAAGCTTTAAAGAAAAATAGTGTTGAAAATCCCTTTATCATTCGTCATAAGCACTTTCCCAAGCTTTTGAGAAAAAAAATATATGTGTTGGAAAAACGTTTAGCATTCGGTTTAAACTCAATTTTAAAGTCTAAAAAAACTATAGTGTTGGAAAAATATATATTGTCTTGAAATGAATAACCTTTTTTTTTATAATGAGCACTTTACTAAGTTCATATTCCTAGAGACAAACATTCAGTGTTGGAAAAACGTTTCTTATTCATCAAACACACGTTCCTAAGCTCTAAAGGAATTATAGTTTTGAAAATAGGTAACATTCATTATGAACACTATCAAGAGCTTAAAAATACATATATATTTAGTCTTGAAAAACGTTTATCATTCGTTAGAAATACTTTTCAAAGCTATAAAGCAATTGTAGTTGTTTTAGAAAACCATTTCTCTTTCATTACAAACACTATCTAAAGCTTTTTGAAAAAAAAACAACGTGTGCAAAAACGTTTTTCTTACACTCTTATGTAAGTGTTGGAAGAACATATATCATTCATTATAAACATTATTTTAACTTTAAAGAAAAAATAGTTTATAATTCGCTATTAACACTATATTAAACAAAGATCTTTTTTATATAAAGAAGATAGGGCTAGAAAAGTGTTTCTTATTCTACTTCAACACAAAAACAGTGTTGGAAACCCGTTTCTCAGTAGTTAAAAGCACTATTTTCAGTTCTTAAGAAAAAATAATGTTGGAAACCAGTTTCTGATACGCCATAAAACCTAATTAGTAATTAATTCCGAAAGTTATGTACAGATTTTAAGACTCACCTTCTCATCGTGCTGAGGGCATAGGGCACATGCTTGGCTGGCAGCTGGAATTCGCGCACCAGGACGCGACATTGCTCCAGGGTCACCGCCATTCCGGTGCGATCCTTGGCACTCTTGCAAGAGGTGAACCGCAGTCCGTCCATCAGCCGGCAGGCATCTTCGGCCAAATGGAGGATCTTCACATTCTTGGACACGTTGGCCCGCAGCTGCTGCTCCATGAGGCCCAGCAGGGAGCGCAGTGACTCGCCCACCTCGACGGAACCGAGACCCAGCTTACGGTAGCGTCCAAAGTACTTGCTCAGGACCAGATAGTTGTCCCAGTTGGAACGGTGCTGCTCTCGCGTCTGTCCCAGTGTCTCCGCGAAGCTGGCCTTCTCGTTGATGCCAATGTTGAAGAAGACGGGCGTAACCTTGAACGAAATGGAGGTGCCATTGCCGGGCAGCGAGTGCTCCGGCACTGGCAACTGCACTTCCAGGGCCTGTCGCGACCCCGTGATGCGAGGCGTCGGCGCCATTGCCGCATCACCCTGGGCCCGCACTAGCTGGAAGCTAACGGAAGACAAGTCCTCAATGGCGATGCACATGTCGCTCCACATGTCCGCCTCGTTGCCGTACAGTGTCAGCAGGCCCTCGAAGTAGGCCAGCGGTCCCAGGTCGCGCAGCATCACCAAATAGGCCATGTCCAGTTCGCTGCCCCACAGCCGAAGCATTAGGGAGGTAACCAGGGAAGTTATCTGCAAGGGACAAGGATATGATAAGGATTATTAAGATGCGATATGATATGACATGATATTTCTTAAGAAAATTATTTAATTCAAGTATTGATCAAGTGTTGATCTTCCGCTTTCTTTCGCAGAGAGAACTAAAAGAAACTAAAAGAGTGCTCTCCCTTGCAGTTTTGTCAGAAGCAAAACTCTGTTGTGATTCCAATTAACCAAAGACACTAAACCCACTAAGATGAGTAACTACCATACATTTGTATTGTCATACATGCATGTATGCAAGTAATTTTTCTGTTTCTGACAAAAATCGCGTTCTCTCTGACCTCACAAAGTTGAGAGCGTAAAAATCTAATAATAGAATGCGTTTGCATGTGTGCGTACAGATGTAGACTGCGTGAGAATATGTGTGCACACATTCGGTCGTCGGCGGCCGCTGAATACAAAGAAAGAACGAATGGTTCTAGAGCGCGCTCTCTGGCTCTCTGACAAGTAAGCCTGGACCCAGCGCTGAGTCCAGCACGAAAAATGCGTGTGCAAAAAGATCGTATGGCGTGCGAAATCTAAGTAAATACTGCGTCTTTGGCTTAACTGTTTTTGGAGAGACAAAATGCCAAGCGCTCTCTCTCTCTCTCAGAGTGCTTAGCCGCACAACCGCCTCTTTTGGTAATCAGAGCGAGAAAGGCCGAGAGCGATGGAGCACACACATATGTTCATATGTACATGTGCAAAACATCTTGCCGCAAAGCAAGCTGCCTCCAGAGAGCGAAGCCTTCTTAACCAAGAGAGAGAATGGAAAAAAGAGCCGATTTGAGAATATAAAATAATGCTCACCGCCTGAGAGAAGCAGACATCCCGGCGGTACATGATGCTCGCCTGGAGACTGTTGCAGCGCACGTCCTGCTGCAGCCGCTGCACCGAATGAATCAGCCTGGCGGTCTTCAGCAGGCGATCCATGGCGTGACGCAGCTTGCGCATGCTCGGCCGCAGCTCTGCCTCCCAGTCGGTGGTCAGCGAGAGATCCAGGCCGTCGGTGAACTTGTTGCCCTTCTTCTTCGTGATGGCAGCGCCGCCTGCCTCCGCTTCCGCCCCTGCCGCTGGCGGCTTGAGATCCAGCTCGAGCTTGGGCCCGGGCTTGGCCACGGATGAGGGGGCCACGATCACGTCCGGCGCCTGTTGCGGGGCCACAGCGAAGCCCTCCCTGCGCTTGACCGGCGCCTTGGGCTGGCGCAGCCGGATGGCCGGACTGTCGCAGTGGCCGCAGAAGAACTTGAGCTTGCTAACCAGACACATCACGCTCGCCTCGATGTTCAGCTGGGTGAGATCCAGGGGCTCCGGCTCCTCCGTGGGCCGATAGTAGTTGGCTGACGGCGAGGAGCTCATCAGCTTGGTGTCCAGGAAGCCGGCCGGAGGGTGCTGCTGCTGGTGTCGCTGGTGCCGTTGGCTCCGACCTATTTCGTCCAAGTCGATCAGCTGGACCACGGGCACGGGCGGCACGGCCGGAGATGGGGTGCCAGCGGTGTGCCAGGTCACCGGCAACGACTGATATGTGCTCTCCTCCTCGCCGGCCTCTTCCCTGCCCTGCTCCAAGCTGCGCAGGTGGTCGTTGTACGACTTAACCACATGCTGCAGCGAGTCAATGGCCCGGATGTCCAGCGAGCTGGACGGCGAGTTAATGCTCGGCGAGTGCCAGCTGTTGGAGCGCATCAGGGCCAGCTGCTGGCCGCGTGGCCAGAGATCTGGCGGCGCAATCACAGGCGTGGCAAAGTCCTCCAGCTCCGGGGACTTCAGCTCCAAGGCCGTCAGCTGCTGGGTGATCTTGCGGAAGGGCGACATCGGTTCCATCAGCACGTTCTCCGGCTCCTCGATGATGCGATGGCGCTCGATGAAGGCCACGCCCTCCTCCACGATGCTCGGCTCCCAGATGGAGAGCAGGGTGCGCGTGAGAGCCACCATCTGGTTGCACAGCGGCATCATATCCTTGGCACTCCGCCGGCTGGCCAACTGAAGGAGCTGCGACATCAGCTCGACGATCTCCTTGCGCAGCTGCTTGGTGGTCTGGACGGCATCGTTGGCCGTCTGCACCTTGCAGGCGTCGCTCTGCTCCAGCTTCCACGACTTGCTCTCCTGCAGGAGCCTGGAGAAGATGAGTAAATAAGCAATTAATATCCTAGTTAGCTTCTCGTGGGGAGGGGGGGTATAGTGATCCCTGACCAACTTACTTGATCAGGCCGCCACACTTGTTGCCCTTGGGATCGTGACGCGTGAAGGCGCCCACGGTGATCACGTCGAGCAGGCCGCGCCGCTGCAGCGTGTCGTTCTGGGCCCACATCCGTTGGACATGCAGGTTGACGGGCAGAAACTCCAGCGCCTCGTCCGCCTTGGCCGAGGAGCGCTTGTAGAAGACGCCATCGCGGGCCAGCTGCTGGATGTTTTGCTTGGCCTGCGAGTAGTCCTTGAGCAGGCGCAAATGCTCCTCGAGCAGATTCATCTGGCGCCAGCGCCACTCGCCACTCAGCTCGCCCATGCCGGAGATCTCCTGCAGCAGCTCCTTCTCGCGCTGAATCCATATCGAGAGCAGCTGCTGGGGCAGCAGGCAGCAGAGACGCGACTCCAGCAGCGTCTCCTGCACACTGATGTCCGCCCCCAGGGACGAGTGCAGCCGGTAGGTGCGCATCCGAGGATTGGAGCAGACGCGCTGCAGGCCACATTGCTGGGGCACGAATAGGCGGACGCTTAGCTTCGGCGGCAGCGACTGGGTGCGGCGATGAGCTAGGTGTGGGTGTGGATTAGGTTAATAGGGAGTCCTTTGTTTGATAGCAGAGCTCGCAAGGTGGGATCTCTGCCGCGGACACGATTGAGAAGGGAAGTCCACTTTACGAGCTCTGCATAATAATCCCAATTCCAAGGCACATCCTCTCCACTCACCTCTTCTGCTACTAACGTTGCCACCTGCCGTGTCAAAGAGCTGAGTGCTGGAACGCGGTGGCCCACCAGCAGTGCCCGTCTGGCCGGTCTCCATGTTGGCGGCGGCGGCGGCATCTGGCGACCAGGAAGTCAACGTGATGAAGCCACAATCGCCGCCACGCGGCGAGGTGAGCGGCATGCGCAGCCGCGTGGTGTCCTGGATGGCACCCAGAGCCACCTCGGCGTGGCCCAGCGGCAGGGCGGTAAGCGTCATCCTTTCGCGGACATCCAGGACGCTGAAGCGAAGACGCGTGGCCGCGGAAAAGTTGGCGCTGCGCTGAAAGCGCATCGTGCACAGGAATTGGGGAGCACGCGTGCGCTCCTGGTACTCGGTGCGGGCATGCTCCCGCCAGAAGCAATCAGTATCTCCGCCAGCGGCGCCACCCCCACCGCCACCGCCGCTTGGCACCAGCAGGGAACACACCACCTGGGGGTTGGGCGAACGCCCCAGCGCATTCACTGGCAGGCTATCACAGGATAGGGCCGTCTCGCAGATGGGCAGCTCCGAGAGATCGAGATCTGGAAGGAGAGTAAGCAGAACAGAAACAAGTAAGATCGCAGAGGAGCAACGGGCAGGAGGATTTGGGGGGAGTCTTGGGGAAGGGTTAACGATAACGATAACGATAAGTGGAAACAACACAAAAATTAACAACAAACACATCAGTTAACGGTTAAATTCATAAGCAAAACAAAGTTTATTCAACGAATAAATTCCATCTTTTGTTCAGTTCCTTTGGAAATGATTAAATTCCATCACATATTCCCCCTCCCCCGCCCAATGTAGGTGGGTTCGATTGGAGGCTATATATACAAACGATACAATATACAAGGTTCTATATAATAGATAAAGCTGTGCTGGAAGCCGAAATGTGGTTTTTAATGACTATAAACCGGATGAGCATGCGTGAAAGAGAGCGGGAGCGGGAGAGAGAGCGCGAGAGAGAGCGGGAGCGGGAGAGAGAGCGTGGAGGAGGGAGGAGTACAAGTGCAGGGGGGGCGGGTGTAAATATTTGGTCTCGATTGTTAATAATAATAACTAAAACGAAAAACGTCTTCTTGCTTCTTGCTTCTCCTGCTTCTTCCTCAGCTTGGCTTGGTTAAAACTGTATAAGATCACCTTCAAAGGGAGCCGCGGCCGCCGTTGTCGCCTGCTCAACTGTCGGCAACTCCTCCTCGTCCTCCAGCTGCTGCTGCTGCTGCTCCTCCAGCATGCCCAGGTCTATGTGATTGCCCATTCTGCTTTTGGAGCCACCACCACCACTCTTGGCCGCAATCTGTTCCTTTAGCTGGCGTATAAGCAGGTTTAGCTTCTCGTTGGACGCATCCTCGATGCTGGCCACCCAGGCAAGGCGCTCTGCCGATGTGTATGTGATGAAACGCTCCGAGATGCTGTCCTTAAAGTCTGACCAAGAGACCGAAAATCGATTATTCCGCGGGCGGCCCTCGGACTGGGATTACAACTTACCTAGATCGAAGACGTAGCCCTCGGGATCACGCTCTTCATTGTGGATGCGCGGGCGACAGTTCTCCAGCACCAGAACGCCCACCACTGGCGACTTGGGGTCCCTGTCCTTGAGGTAGAACAGTAAGTTGCCACGTAGCTTACACCAGCGTTCAACGCGGACTGTGGGGGGCAGAGGGCAAGAGGTGAAGAGGTGCATAAGCCAAGAGAGAGTGTGTGGAGGGAGCAGGATTCTGTGGCCAGTGTGTGTGTGTGTGTGTGTGTGCCTGCCTTGTGCGTGTGTGTGTGTGTGGCGGATGTGTAATCAAGGCCACATATATGTCATATATCAGACATATATATTATATATGGCGTATGACGGGGACTGGACGGGTGATTAACCGCTTATCGCGGACGCAGTGCCACCTACCTTCGCTGCTGCGCCACAGGAAGCCTTCTTGGCGGTCGCTGAAGATGAGCAGGCCCTCCTTGTCGAAGCGGGTTGCTGAATTGCTGGCCAGAGAGTTAAGCTCCGACTTGTTAAGGCGCATGGCTCTCTCTGTGTGGACAGACAAGACTCATTCCATTAGCGAACCCATTTCGATGGCAATAATAATAATAATAATATATCCCACAGATGGACGGCCACGACTCGCGCGCACACACATCCGCAATCGCATTATTTATTCACGGCAATTACACGCCACGCTCAAGATATTGGTTCGTACGTACGTACGTGCCTTGGACGCGCGGAGAAAGTGGCGGATGCGGATGTGGGCGTGGGCGTGGGCTAGGCGTTGTATGGGTCCCGAGTACAGATACACACCTCCAACTCCTACTCTCCTGCTCCTGCGCCTGCTCCTCCTCCTGTGGTGCGACCTGCGACCTCTTTACTGCCTTATTGTTATTGCTGTTGCTTTGCTGCTGCTGCTGCCCAGCTGGTGGCACTGACGACGTCTCTTACACTGCCTGCGCTGCTGCTGCTTTCGCCCCAAGGAGTTGTCGCATCCAAAAGGGATCTCTCGTTTGCTCTGAGCGGTTTTTAGAATTGTTTATTGTACTGGGATTATGTTTAGATTAGTTTAGTTGACCTCCTGCCCAGTGTGACCACAGCTCCACTGTTTCCATATACCCCCACTGCGGTCACATTAGTTAGGGACGGGACACTGGTTCGTGGGTATCGGAGAGAGAGCGAGAGAGAGTATGTTTTAATAAAGCAACGTTTCCACTAGAAGAGCATTTTGCTATGGAACAGATATCGAGACAAAACGTTGGGTTCTGAGCAAGGTCAAGTGCATTTTGTTGATTCTTGGGAACATAATCGAGTATTTCTGTTCTTTTTAACATATCGATATATGTATATATTATTTATCAAATCCATTAATTATTATTCATGACACGGTAATATACTGCAAAAATAGTAAATTGGGATACATTTCCTAGAAGGCTTGTACTTCTATTTTCGCTTTCTTTTGGTGATAATTAAATTATGCAGGATTATTTACGAGGCTGCCTACCGTTTGAACCCAACGATGTAACTGTGAATATTTATTATTATTATCAGTTTCAAACTCCACGGCGGACTAAACGGACGTCGTGTGCTGTAAAAAGCAAATTCCCCTGAAGACGATCTCCGAAGGAGGTCGAAATATATCGGGAAAAATTAAATAAACACCCTGACCTCGAGCCAGCCAAACCGCTGTTTAATATCATTAAAAAAAAAAAAAATAAAAATAAAAAAAAAATAATAAAAAAATAAAAAAAAAAAAAAAAAGGTCGCCAAAAACAACTCATTATTAATGAACTTTATTAATATTTTGAACGTTATTTTAAATAAAATACATATATAGCGCGTTCGAAAACTGGTTAAATTTATGGACAAGTTAAATTTATGTGGGAACAGCTGTTTCCAGCCAATATTTTTAGAAGATAAGTTTAGTTAGCTAGTTAGTTTATAGTTATAGGAAATACCATACCCCAAAAGTATCCCTCTAACCCAGACAAAACGTTTATTTGGTAAATATTCTCCCAAAAACGCACAAATTTAAAATGCAGCTAAAACGGCCACTTGAAAAAGTGCTACAAAAAATAATCGACTTATCGATGTTATCTCGATGTTTCTTCCAGCTCTATTCCCTTCCATTTCACGTTGCCTCTTTCAAAGTTTTAACTTTAATTTCAAATTAGAGCCGAGGCGAGCCGTTTGAGCTGCGGAAAATGACGGAAAAATACAGAAAACTGCAGCAGCAGTTTCTCTGCTGCTATCCCGTGAACAAAATGGCCTGGTCTGTGAGTATTCGCTGTCGATTCACTTGGCCACCTGTTGAATCCCATCTCCAGCAGCCTTGTTCCCATTTCAGTCCGTCCAGCTGCCGTTGAGTTGGGAGGAGCAGCAGGTGCTGATGGACGCCACCTGTCGCCACCCGCTGAACCGGCGCCATCCGGTGCGACGCAGCTACGTGGAGGCCTTCCTGAAGCAACTGATGCATTTACTCAAGGACCAGAACGAGGTGCACGACGACATATACGGCAGTCTGTGCCACCAAATGGCCGAGAGCTCGGACTCGGGCACGGTCTACTCCTACAAACACTATCTGCTGCAGCCGGGCGCCTGCATCACGCTCCGGGAGTCCAATAGCTTTGTCAGCGAGGGCACAACGGGACTGTGCACCTGGGAGGCTGCACTGGCCTTGGCCGATTACCTGGTGGAGCACCGTGACCTGGTGCGTGGCAAAAATGTTGTAGAGCTTGGCGCTGGAGCCGGGCTACTGGGCATCTTGTTGAAATTGCCCGCCATGGCGATGGAGGCGAAACAGGTCCTCATCACTGATGGCAGTGAGCCGTGCGTCCAGCTAATGCGCGAGAATATTGACCTGAATTTCGCAGATATAGCGGCGGACCAGGCGCCCAAGGCGGAACTACTGCGCTGGGACGGGGTTGGTGTGTTTCCATGGCAGGATTATGCTGAAACGGATCTGCTGCTCGCCGCCGATGTGATTTATGACGATTCCCAGTTCGATGCCCTGCTGGGCGCCATGGATTTCTTTTACACCCGGCGAGGCAGTCAGCTGGAAATGCTGCTGGCCAGCACGGTGCGGAATGTGGACACGCTGCACAAGTTCATGGCCAGGCTGCGTAAGTTGTTTAACCCATGATCAGTTTGTCCGTCTGTCCGTTTGTCTGTTTTACCTCAGAGACCAGATAAGTTTAAAAATCGATCGGATTAATCCTTATTTGATATAAAGATGGGCGATTAAAGGAGTTTGTCTCTTAACTTAATGTAAAATTCTTCTCATTTGTTTATTATTAGTTAATTTTATATCGGTTTCTTTTTCTTCTACTTTTTTGCAGGCATTTGTAACTACAAGGTGACTCCCTGTGCGAACGTCTCTGCCTGTGCCAGCCACTTTTGTCGCGATCACACAGCCGCCGTTCAGGTTATCTCCATTAGACGCTAGTCTTAGCCCTCTTAAAATAAACCGATAATAAAAAAATAACGAAAACTACCGTCCACTATCTCAGAATCTGACTTAAGAGCTTAATTGTTTGCTTGTTTGGTTTGTACTTATTCAGGATTCCACCGGGCAATGAAGTGTTTTTTCTTCTCTTTTTTTGTCTCATTATAAGAAATTCTTATGTCTTTGGAATGTCAGGATAGGCGACTAGCAGTATTTTTAGCTTCCAGATCTGCATAGTTCCGGTAGGTTTTAGTGAGCTCAAAAATTTAAAGCTATTTCGGAAGAAAAAAAAAAACGAAAAAGGAAAAAGGGATTACAAAAACCAAACATACATACATACATGCCGATGCTTGTCTCTGAGGGTTTGCTTAGCTATGCTTGCAAGTACTGTAGATCTTATGGGTGGTTTTTTTTTATGTTTCTATTTTTCGCTCTCCCAGCTTGCCATTCGGATCCCAACCCTGGCCTTGGCAAACTTTTAATCAGAAAAAATGGCCTTAATTTGGTTGATGGGCGCCTAGCAGCTCTTTCAGCTCCCAGAGCTCGTTCGGGTAGGTTTTAGGGTGAGCCCACATAATCAAAGCCATTTTGAGTGAAAATAACAAAAATAGAAATTTTGATAATAAAAACCAATCAAACATGCTTCAACTTGACCTTCGAAGCCCAGCCCTGGTTTAGCCAAAGTTCTTATAAGAAAATATGGGCTTATTTGGGGTGATGGGCGCCTTGCAAGACTTTCAGCTAACAGAGTTCGTTTCAGTAGGTTTTGATGAGTGACGAAGAAAGCAAATATATCAAGAATTAACGTTTACAAAAGCAAAATACTCATGCTGATGCATGTTTCCCAGGCTTTGGCGCACTCCCAGCTAGACATTCGATGCCCAACCCTGGTTTAGACAAAGTTCGAATCGAAATAAAATAGGTTTAATTGTTATTATTTTACATAATTCCTTCGAAGTTCCATAAAACCAGCTTTTTGTTTACATTGAGACGCGTCTAAGGGTCCATAGGGAAGGTGTCCCCGGTATTCGTTACTCACTGGCTGATTGTGGGAATAGTGCCGTCGTTCAACCAGCGGACGTTGAGCTGCTCGATCTGGTGATTCATAAAGATAATGCCGTACAGCTCGTACTGGATGTCCAGGAGGTTGGCGCGATGCGTTCGCGGCACCTTCATGCCCACAATTAGAGCCAACAGCGAGCTAATGATCATAAAGACGAATCCCTGAGCCATTAGGATACTCGAGTCGGTGGCATAGAAGTAGGAGTTGGCGGCGTCTGCCACAAAGTACAAGTACACGATGCTGGTGCTGACCAGTTTGAAGATGTACGAACCGCACACGACGCACTCGGTGAAGCGCAGGTGAGTGACCTCCAGCAGAGCTATCTGCTGGCTGGAATAGGACAGTCCGAAGAGCACCAGCAGGAGCCACAGCGTCCACCTGGAGTCCGAAACGCTGCCCTGGACCATGGCCAGCAGCGTGAAGACTACAAGCGCCATCTGGGCAGACACAAAGGTGACCTTAACCGAGAGAAACCACTGACAGAGCGGGGCCAACAGGCTGCCCCCGAAGATGGCCCAGAACATGGCATCGATGCCGGAGAGATCCGTCAGCCGCACGGCCTCATTCAGGCTGAACCAGTAGACGAAGTACACGAAGAGGGCGAACTGGACGGCCTCCGTGAACAGCACGAGGAGCATCATGTTCCATGCCTGGTTCTTGGTCACGTAGAAGAACTGCAGTCGCTTGATCACCTCCGATCGCTTCTCGAAGACGCTGCCATTGGAGTTGGCTATCCGCAACTCGTTGTCCAAGCTATTGACCAAATCCACGGTGCCCAAGAAGTGGAGCACCTTCTGGCCCACCAGGATGGCCAGCATGGCAGCGGTGACACTCAGGTATGTGCCGGCAAAGTTCACATAGAGATCGTCGGTCAGTTGCTCCGCGGTCGGCGTCTGTCCGGCCCACAGCTTAACGTTCCGGCTGTAGGTGCCCACTATCAGGCTCACGGCCGAGGCCACTCCCAGCAGGTAGCAGCTGCAGCTGGCCGAGATCATAGTGGAGCGGCCGCTCTTGGAGCTAATGGTGTGCAGGAAACTATAGCCGGCCACAAAGGTCATGCTGTGGGCCACATACGAGATGTAGGCGCCAACGTGGTCTGCAAGAGGGGAATCTCCGGTTAGTTAGGCGCCATATCCCATATGACTGACACATGCCATGATCTTGACCTGCTTGCCAATCTTATCTACATATTCCCCATGACTCACCAAAACCATCGGCAAAGTAGAAGCAGCTGGCAATCAGATTGAAGGCCCCGGCGACGAGGAGCAGCCACGACTGCCAGTAGACGATGCAGTTCTTCACATACTTAACCGTGAGCATGGCCAGGGCTGTGATCGCGGCACAGCAGGCGCCCAGAATCAGGGGTCCATAGTATGTGAGGCCCGTGGCCTGGTCGTTCAGTACCGCCACAAAGGCGCAAATCGTATAGCCGAAGATCATGCCGCAGGGCATAAAGCTCAGGCAGACTGGAGCAAGGAATGGCAGTTAGATCTAGCCGGTTAATAGGGTGACTTTGTGACTCACCCACATAGCTGGGCGCATACTTGAAGAACTGCAGCACCAGTTTGCCCCACATATTAGCCATATTTCAGTAGGAGGAGCTGTCCGAGCTTGGGGCTTAAAGCATTTTAGCGAGCAGTTGGGTTAAAAATGACAACAGACGCAGACGCGAAACGGTCAGAAGTCCGTCGGAGAAGTCGACTGCGGCAAATAGGTGGCTAAGCTAAGAGATTAGATAAGCCGCCACCACCACATATAGCACTACCAGGTGCTTTGTATAGCTACACGGGGCAAAAAAAAAGGTTCTTATCTTGGATTTTAATAATTATTAAACTTCAAGTGGTCTGCTCTAGTGGTGGAAATCCTATTTAGAGCAGTGGTGCCCAAAGCCCTGACTTGCGAGTCAGGAAATTTCCCTACCCGGACCTTGCACAGAATGTAAACAAGGCACCTTGTAAAGAAATATTCATTTTGTTCCCCTTTTAACTTAAATAGTTACTTTTCTAGGAATAGCTGTTTTGAAGGAATATTACAAAAAGTGTAAGCTATTTTGTATCTCTTATCTAGCCACTTGGTTTTATTTTTTACTCCTAGAAATCCCACAAATATATGGAATATTACAACAACAAATATTTGCTATTTTATTGTCTCATATCTAGCCACTTGGTGCTATTTCTTACTACCACAAAGGCAGTTCTAGCGTGTCAATGTGTGGCCTGGCCACCCCTGCTTTAGAGTCTAGATTGTCTGGGCTGCTGATGCTTAACTGAAATAAAAAACTTCCCAATTAAATAATTTATTGATTACCTTTGGATGCATTTTTAAATTGATTTCAAATTCTTTTGACACCTTTTCCCCATCAAATACAATAAAAGACAACACACAAATTGTGAACACTTTTGACAATTTATGCTCGTTGTGCCTATTGCCTTGATAAGGCTCATTAAGGCTCAAAAACTAATCTTCAATGGCCACGACTGATAGAGGGGAATTCGGGCAATCGAACGTCCGGTCGGCGCTAAGAAGGGGTGGAAGTATGTAGCTTCCATACATATTTTATCGCCCCTCATTGGCAAGGGGTTGGGGCTGGCGATTAAAATAAAAGAGAGAGCCTGTGTGCATGTGTGTAGGTTCTGCTTTTTGGTTTGTTTACCTTTGAGAGGCAGAACTTTGATTCCGACCGAGAAAGAGAAAACGAGAGCAAAGATAAGGTGGTCTTTAGCTTTCAAGACAATGCAGCTCTCTTGGCCAAAGGTGGTGGGCTTTCAAGAACTATGGTGAAAGCAAAAATCTAGTTTGAAAGCAACAAATGATAATTAAATAGAAAAGAAACGAAAAATTAAATAAAATCAATACCTTATTAAGAAGAAAACATCCAGAAATCACTTTCCGCATTTGAACTCGCCCCCATGGCGCTCTGTCCAAATCCTCTTACCCAGCCCTATCTCCAGAGCCTCGCTCTGGATCCCTGGACGGGTTTTTCCGATTAATCGGATAGTGAGGGATGGGATGCGGCACTACAACAGTTATTTTGCCAGCGAGAGAGAGAGAGAGAGAGTCAAAAGCCCAGTTGCATAAGCTTAGGCGTCCTGCGAGAGCGGCTGAGAGCGGAGCAGGCGGCTTCTGCGCCTGTGCTCCTCCCAGATAACGGTTGCTTTCCTCGTCCCTCGCCCCTTCTCACACAACGTTCCTCTCCAACCCGGTCACGGGGCTTATCTTGTACTGGCCCGGCCTTATCCCAGGCTTTTGATATCGGGAACTTGACTAGGACACAGAGCCGGGAGCCTAAATGAAGCAGTGCGGCTGTGATTAAAAATCGGGAATCCCGGGATTCGGGACGGAATGCTGTGTGTTGTATCCGTGACCCGACGAGATAGCTGACTGACTGGCTGGCTGACTTGGCAGCAATGGTATGCAACGGAACCAGATGCACCAAAGCCACCGCCACCGCCTCCGAATCCGCATCCTCCCGCGCCACGGTATACATCCCTCGGTCTAGTCATGTTTATGATGAGCATCTGGTGCAGCAGCCTAAGCCTGAGCAGCCGCAGCCTGGCCATTGCCATGGTGGCTTGCGTGGCCCTGCTCTATTTCTCCTACAGCTTCAATGTGTGCCTCCTGGCCAGCATTAGTCGCTGCTTGCAGCAGGTGAGTGGGCGTGTGTGTGTTCGGGGAGGTATATTCATCGATTAACATCTTGGGTTGTTTGTCCTCCACCGATTTGCCATCTAAGAATGAAAAGCACACTTTAAATCAAAAGCGTTTAGTGTTTAAATGTATCTACCCTAGGCGAAAGGACTTTCCTGGGATGTCTAAAACTATTATTTTATTGAAACTTACAACAAAATTGCATATACATATATAAATGAATAAGAGAGTAACAAGAAAAGAAACTTACTTAGGGAAACCGAAGCTTGTATGCCCTTGCTGTAAAAAAATAACGGAAAATTAAGTTAACTTTTGGAAACTGAAGCCTTTATTCACTTGGAGAAAGAAAAAAAACAAGAAACTTCGGGAACCTAAAGCTTGTATATTCTTGCTATTTAATCCAACCATATATACATATATGTTGAAAAACAACGATGAAATGTATATTAAGTTTCACAGTATTTCCCTATTATTCCATCAAACAAAAACACCTCTTAACGAGGTAAAAAACTGGTGACGGTGGCACCTTCAACATACAAAAGTTTTGATATCAACATTTGTGACGAAAAATGATTAGACACATGATTAAATACACTTTCGAAAATTTAGTGGGAAGGTTATCATTCTAAATTAAAGTTGTTTGAGTCTTGGTATGCAATCCTTTCAGTTTTTGCGATACCTTTCAATTGGTGTATCACTCGTTATGATCGGACCATCACAGAAGATTTTTTATATTTTCCTGTATATATAGTAGCCGCCTGGTGCGCTTCGTCACTACGTGGACTGCCATCCACAGTGAAAAGGTTCACAAACTTTAGTTCTCCTTTCACTCAAAGCTTCAATTTTCCTGCAGACTCCCATTGAAAACGTAGTCAAAATAACGTCTCAGCTTGACTCTCTTCTGATCTCTCTCGATTAAGGTGGAAATCTCTTAAGGCCTCTTGCTTTCCGGAAAGATATTTTGCACATGTATTTACTTGTGTGCTCTCTTTCTTTCGCTTCCTCGTAAAAATCAAGCAAATCCAGTAACACTAACTTTTAGTAGTAAACAAGAGAGTTAGCTGATCTCTTCAGGTTGCCAAAATTACATCTCAGTTTGGTCCTCTTGTATTCTATTTTAATTAAAGAGCGAGACCAAGCTTCGATCTCTTGAAGTCGCTTGCTTAGCGGAAAGATCTTTTGCACATGCATTTATATGAGTGCCCCATCGGTCTCTTTCACTTGCTTCCAAGCAAGAATGAAGTCAAGCAGCAACAGCACGTCTTAGTAGCAAAAGAGAGTTAGCTCATCTTTGATAGTCTGGCACATTGTGTCTCTTCTAGTAACCGCCAGATTGAGAGAAGGAGAGACTCTTTTAAGTTTCTTGTTGCCTTTAAAAAGGACTAGAATAATCACAGACTCAGCCACTCGTAACTATGGACATCTATACAATGCAGTTGTGACCTTGTAAAAGCATCGTAATATTCGCATTTTTATTACATTTTCCTGCACCAACAGAGCAACATTCGCAATCTCCTGGCGCTTACGTCTTCCAACCACAACGAGAGCAGTGAATCGGGTAATAGCAACAGCAACAGCAGCAGCGGGAACTGCTCCTCCAGCACCACCACGCGAGGACCGCCGGTTCAGACCGTGACCGTTCAAACCAGTAGCCTGGATGGGGCTCCCAAATATCAGATGCTGCGGCCCCAGGGACTGCGGCCATCGCGTCACCTGCCCGACACGCTCATCATTGGCGTGAAGAAGAGCGGAACGCGTGCCCTACTGGAGTTTATCCGGCTGCATCCGGATGTCCGTGCCGCCGGCTCTGAGGTGCACTTCTTCGATCGCCACTACCAGAGGGGCCTGCGCTGGTATCGCCACCACATGCCCTATACCATTGAGGGTCAGATAACCATGGAGAAAACGCCCAGCTACTTTGTCACCAAGGAGGTGCCGCAGCGGGTCTACCACATGAATCCGGAAACTAAGTAAGTCATTCGTCCTTTTTCAATTTGAGGATTCCTATAAGACTTTGTTTCCTCCTGGCAGACTGCTGATCGTGGTCCGGGATCCGGTGACGCGGGCCATCTCTGACTACACACAGGCGGCGAGCAAGAAGGCGGATATGAAGCGCTTCGAGCAGCTGGCCTTCGTCAATGGCAGCTACTCGGTGGTGGACACCAACTGGGGCCCCGTGAAGATCGGTGTGTATGCCCGCCACCTGGAGCGCTGGCTCCTGTACTTCCCACTGTCGCAGTTGCTCTTTATCAGCGGCGAGCGTCTGATTATGGATCCCGCCTATGAGATTGGTCGCGTCCAGGACTTTCTGGGGCTGAAGCGAGTGGTCACCGAGAAGCATTTCTACTTCAATGCCACCAAGGGCTTCCCCTGCCTGTTCAAGTCGGAGGCTCGTTCAACGCCCCACTGCCTGGGCAAGACCAAGGGGCGCAACCATCCGCACATCGATGCTGGGGCCATCGAGCGACTGCGCGACTTCTATAGGCCCTTCAATGACAGGTTCTACCAGCTCACAGGCATTAACTTTGCGTGGCCCTGAAAGGAGACAAGGATCTAGAACTTTCACAAGGAGGTAACTTAATTAATTTTATTTATTTAGCAAAGACAATATAATAATAAGATATGATTATAATCATCTCACAATTGTTATATTATGTTTGTCGTAAGCATCTGCCGTTTCCATCCTTATCGCTTTTTTGTAGTAGGTTCCGTTTCTTTTTGTGGTATAATATTAGCTAAAGGATCCAAGAATCTGGGGAGGTATTAACTTATTTTCATTATCGCAGATATTGGGACAACAAAGATATTCGATCTAAGATATCTATTTTATGCTACTGCGAGCAAGAATAGTATAATAATAAAATGCATAACGATTGTTATATTGTCTTTACTGTAAGTAGCTTCCCTTTTCATCAAAGGAAGTGGTTTTTAATAGATTTCCTTTTCCATGTATGGTTGGTTAGGCTTGGGCTTGATATTGCAAATAAAGGCAACATAACAATAAGATGCATAACGCCATACACAAATGATTGTTATATTGGTAAGGTATCCCTAAAGATCTTCCATTTCCATCCATGTTATATCCGTTTTGGTTATAGGCATTTTTTTTGTAATATTTTCCGCCTCCCTATCTTCATTATTATTTGTTAAAGAGTTCAAAAAGCATTCCCCAAGTCTTAGACAAGACAAGACGAGACTTATTACGAATCTCTTGGAACAATCGTAATAAGTTCTAGTCTGTAAAATGTTAGGTTTATGTAAATAATAATAAATAAATAAACATAAACAGAAATGTTCCCTAATGACTGTTTGTTTTCTTTCTTTACAGAACTGATCCGCGGAGCCCTTAAATTGAAATGCAGCTATACAAAACAAAACATAAAAAAAACGAGAAGTTGTGGACTGATATTGTTGAATGCATTTTTTATACATACATATTATTATTGTACTTACATACATATATATACACACACATATATAAAAGACACACACTTAGGGTTAGCGATCAGACATAATTGTAGCTTTATCAGGACGAAGATACATAACAGTTCCTTTCTTCTAGACGAAATTGAAATCGAAATCAACTAAAAAAAAATAGAAAGAAAAAGAATCAACTCACTTTTACCTTTCACTTACACACTCTCTCTCTCTACTCAAAAGGCAAGCATCAGTGTAGGTTCCGCCTCCTGATGGAACCTACTACAAACTGAACGCCATGAACTCTCAGTGCTATCTATATACTATATACCTAGATAACCGAAACTCTTGAAATGCAATTATTTACATACCTATATAGTGTGAACCAATAGAGCTTACAACGAAATTCCTACAGCCTCGCAGCATCCGCAGTTTCCGTAAGATTATACACAAGAACATACGATACATACGATACATATGACGACTATATAATATGTAGTTTCCAAGAATTTCAATTGCATGACCTAACCTATGTAATTGCTTAGCTAATTTCAATCGAAACGACAACCTAAATAAAGCGACTTTAGCTAAACGAAGGTAACCCTTGTCTTTTTTGGATCTCTGCCCGTTTGCGTGTTATTTCTACGTCCCATGACTACCAAACACTAACCGTAGAACACCCAGAAAAGATATCATTAAAGGAAATACGCTAGAACTACTAAGATGTCTTGCGACCATACACATGAATTGCCATATGCAAGCAATTTTTCGGTTCCTGACGAAAATAGCGCTCTCTCCGCTCTCACAAAGTTGAAAGCTTAAAAATCTAAAAATAGAATGCGCTTGCATGTGTGCGTACAGATGTGGAATGCGTGAGAATACGTGTGCACACATACAGTCGTCGGGAGCCGCTATGTACCTACAAGAGAGCAGCCGGCTCCAGAGCGCGCTCTCTCTGGCTCTCTGGCCATTGAGCCTGGACCCATCGCTGGGTCCACCATACAAAATGCATGTCCAAAATAATTGATACCGATTTCTCCGCCTGAGAAGAAGCGACATCCCTACGGTTATTCCAAAGACACTAGAATTACTAAAATGAGTAACAACCATAGATTTAATTTGCATTATGCGAGCTCATTTTTCAGTTTTTAGGCGAGCTCTGTCCCGCTCTCACAAAGTTGGAAGCAAAGTTGAGACCCTCGTCGAGAGAACTGCCCAGCCTATGCGAGAAATGGGTGTGCAAAATAATCGTATAGCGTTCGGCGTCTTAGTAAGTAGAGTCTTTGGTTATTCTTAGATTGCGTTCTCAGTCGAGGTTGCGGCTTGTTGAGAATTTTAAGCGCCCTCTTCCTGTGTCCCAAAATGTCGGAGGTCACAAAAAAAACACCAGAATACATTTTTACGAATTTATTGTAATTAATTTTGGGCTTTACTTTGTATTTGCTTGTCATCCACATTTCGTGATAGTTTCCTTTGTGATTTGAAGGTCTTTGAAGATGTTTTAAGGTCGTTTTAAGTACAATTGATTAGTTAACTTGCGGTGGTTTGTGGTTTTTGCTTTAAGGTATTCAACATATGGTACGTATTCCTGTCGGGGGATGCCATGCAGCTGATTCGCCTATCAATGGTTATGGTTATGGGTCTTATTAAAAGTATGTGCCTACAGCTAGGGGTGAGGTGATCGATCGTAAAAGTAATTTGGTTACAACTCAAGTCTTAACGAACTAAGCGAACTAATAGCCTATGTAACTTAGGGGTAAGGTGTGTGCCTACAACTAGACAGCTACGAGTTCTTTGATTTTATATAATATATTACATTCCTCCGATTGGCTGCGGCTTCCCCTTCGGCTAGGGTTAAGGAAGGCAGGCGTGCGGAGGGAGTGTCTCTCCGCTTAGGACCTGCAGCACTTCGGGGGGAATACAGCCCGTGCTTAGTATCGGACCCTCGGTTGAGCCCAGCATCGCCTCCGACTTGGCCGTCTGCAGGCGCCTTTCACAGTAAAGACTGCCCACCGGCTTGGCCATGGGCGCAGCTGCTGCCAGGCTCTTGGTGGACGAGGACACTGGCTGCGGATCTGCCTCTGCGCTGTCGTGACGCTTAAGGAATGTCATTGGTGCGGCAGGCTGCCGGCGATCCGTGACCGGGAACTTGTTCCGGGTGCAGCTCAAATCGAATTGCACCGGATAGAAGCGTCCAGCAGCGGCAGCAGTGCGATCCTCATGCGATGCATTCAATCCGCCCTCCAACGCTCCCTGGCTGCTGGCGCAGATGCTGCCCGCCTGGCTGCCATCAGCGGGCAGGGCTGTGTGAACGGTGCTCGCCGGGTTGCCATCGCACACATCCTCGCCGGCACCGGGATCGTCTCGGTCCTGGTCATCGTCCGTGGCGGACAATGAACTTTCCGTGTCGTCGATGTGCAGCTGATGGCGGCCCACCTTCAAGGTCTTTGCTAGGGCTTTCAGCGGTAGAGCGGCGGCGGCGGCGGCAGGCGACGGCCTGAAGATCCTGGGTGACTGGTCCATGAGCAGATTCTCCCAGCTGGTCTCGTATACGCTGGCCAGCTGGGCCGCCGGCTTGGGTTTCTGCAGCATGACCTTGAACAACGACGGCGCGGGAACGGGCGCGGGCATGGCCTCTGCCTTTTCCTCGGCATGCAACTTCCGGGCCCCGATGATGAGCTGTGGTTCCACGTAAAAGGAGTCGAAATTCAAGTCCAGGAAGAGTTCCTGCAGAAAGCGGCGGGCACTCATGCGATAGCTGCTCCTGCCCAGGGTCTTGCAGGATTCGGAATACAAGCAAATGTCCTGAAAGAGGAGGGTTTAACCCATTAATTAACTACACTTGGGGATGGCCTTGCTTAAGTCTCACCTGAAAGGCATGCGGATGCTTCTGCTTGAGCTCTAGCAGCGCCATCTTGGACTGCTTGGCACTGACGGGATTGGCCAGCCGCTGGACATTGTACAGGATGGAGGCTGTCAGCCTGTCCAGCGCATTGTCCTCGCTCAGCATGCTCTCCGGCGAATGGAAGCTGATGTCGGCGCCCAGGGTGGTTCCAGGAGCACCCGTGCCCCCCGAGGAGCTATCCTTTTTGACCTGAGCCGAGGCGGGCACGGCCTGGATGCCGGCCGCCACCAGGGCAGCCGCCGCACTGCTGTACACCTCGCAGGGAGCAAGGGAGGCGCCGCCACCGCCCGCCGGACCGCCGCTACCATTGTTGTCCTGACGCTGCTGTCGCGGATAGCGGGCGCAATGGAGGCACTGGCTCCGCGCATGCTTGGCACTTTGCTGCCACTGCTGTCGCGTGGGCTGCAGGCGACTGGCGGACGAGACGTCCGACAGCGAGGATATCACCGAGGACTCGTCGCCGCCCTCGTTGGTCAGCGAATCGTTGAGGAACTGCTGGCGCCCTATGCTATTGAGCAGATTGATGCCCACCAGGTCCTGGTCCTGGATGTCGCGCGACACATACGTCCGGCTGAGGTTGCGCGTGGGGAACAAGTCCAGCACGTTCTTGGGCAGGCAGATGCCCGAGTAGCAGGGTCCCTGCAGATCGTTCTGCGGCAGGAACTTGCAGGGGGCATTCTGCGTGGGCAGCAGGACGTTCAGCTCGTCGGCGGAGAGGCGCCTGCAGGAATAAGGGTTCAGGGATGGGGCCTCCAAGGGGTTAGGCATATCTACGCACCTGTACACCTCGCTCAGCAGGGGCTGGCGGTCCAGGCTCCGCACCTTCAGCCGCCGATGGGGATGCGTCCAGTCATGCCGGCGCATCTGCACTTCCGGAACGTCCACAATCTTGTAGAACTCCGCCGCCGACTCCGAGAAGACCGGTCGGCTGTGGGCGCGCAGGGAGCGTAGCTGGGCATAGCCCTTCATGGCCATCGGACTGAGGGCGGAGGGCAGCAGGCAGGTGGCCAGTTGGTGGTGCCGCAACATCTGATCGCTCTCCAGCAGGTTGGACATGCTGGGAATAGGACTCAGCGGGAACTGCTGGTACTCGCTCGCTGCTGCTGCAGCGGCTGCCGCAGTCCGTCCGGTCACCGACTCGCAGCTGCTCACGCCCGAGGTGTTGGAGTCCGTGCACGAGTTGTACCGGATGCGGTGCTGATATGGAGTGGGATAGAGACCCGATCCCGTTATCGTGCCCTGCGTCGTCGTCGTCGTTGTGGCTCCCCCCAGCAGACTGATCACATCCGTGGTCTTGGACTCGGAGAGCGAGCGCTGGTGCTTGGACGTGGGACGCAGGTTGCTGCCCTCGGGCAGGGTCTTTGACTTGGCAGACACTCCCACGCTGGTCAGCATCCTACCGGGCTGCCCATCCTCCAGGTTGGTGCGACCGCTGTCCGTTGTGGCCGTGCTATTGGGATCCTGCACCGCGGGCCCTCCCACTGTGGGATGCATGACCGCCCTGCTCCCGGCGGCTGCCGAGACGCCTCCAGCGCCGCCACCCGCCGACTCGATCTGTTCGGCAATCGAGTTCCAATAGTCGGAGCCCGCATAGTAGAAGCCATCGATCTGATCCTCCAGCATGGTCAGATTGTAGGCGGGCAGCACGTCCTCGTAGTAATGGCGCCCGGGCGTATACTGATGGGAGAGCCAGTCCTCGGGCTGATGCACTGGCCACATGGTGTTCCGGTCATGTCGCACGCACAGCCAGTCTGTTCCAGGACATTATTGGTAGGTTGGAACTCATAGATAGGTAATGATTACTTACTCAGCTTGAAGAGGATATTGGCCCCAGCCTGGGTGCCGGCTATGAGTCCCAGGGCACTGAAGCAGGTGGCCCGCACCGAGTAGACCTCGCACTTGGTCACCAGCACAATTAGCTTCTCGTAGAGCCTGGGGATTCATAAGGAAATCATATATAAGTCGTAGAGCAGCAACCAACGCTTGGAGTAAGGCTCTAAAGACCAAAGACGCTAGAATTACTAAGATGCGTAACGACCATACATTTGAATTGCCATATGCAAGCCATTTTTTTTTTCTTCCTGACGAAAATCGCTTTCTCTACGCTCTCACAAAGTTGAGAGCGTACAAATCTAAAAATATAATGCGCTTGCCTGTGTGCGTACAGACGTAGAATGCGAGAAAATGCATGTGTCGCATACAGTCGTCGGGTGCCGCTGTACACCTACAAGAGAGCGCCCGGCTCGCTCTTTCTGGCTCCCTGGACCCAGCGCTGGGTACAGCATGAAAAATGTATGTACAAAAGAATCGTATGGCGTGTGGCATCTGAGTAAATGGTGCGTCTTTGATACCACTCAATGCAGCTTTCTCCTAAAAGTGATCCCTTGTCCCTCACCTGGAATTCAGCTCCAAAAAGTACTCAATCCCATTGGCATGCGTGGAGGCATGAGCCAGGGCCCAGATAGCAGCCTTCAGTTCCAGGCACTCGGCATCATCCGTGCATTTGGCGCGTGTAAGTACCTCCAGCAACTGCGTCAGATCACCGTGCTTCCTCAGGGCCGACATGCCCTGGGCTGTCTGCGCCATCTGCCCGTAGAGATGAGGAGCTATGTTAGGCGGCACCGTCTGTGGCCGCTGGTTGCAGTTGCGTCGCGAATAATAGCCGTCCTCGTTGCGTATGTGCAACGTCAGGCTGGAGTGGGTGTCTGCCTCAACGAGGAGCACGTAGCGCTTGTTGTAGCCATTGCGCCAGTATCGAATCTCCTCCTCAATTCGGGCATTCGCGCTGTTCAGGCCTCTGGGCAGGGAGTAGTAGCGGGCCATCAGCAGGCGTCCGGCATCGCCGCGCTGCGTGAGATTTGGCCAGCGGCTGACAATCTCCTCGAGGTAGTACTTGTCGTGGCAGGCCTCCTCCAGCACCTCCATGGCGGCCAGCACCACACTGCGGTCGGAGTCGCGCGTCTGGTGGATGATGAGGGGAATGCCCCAGACCTCAAAGTTGGGAAGACGGGCGCGTAGGAGCACCGCCATGAACTGGGTGGCGTACAGGCGGCCATTGCGAGTCTTCGCTGAGGTCAGTGCCTTCTCCAGCACCTCGCGCGGCAGCTTCTCGTAGCTGTAGTTCAGTCCAGACACAATCAGTTTTACATAGCACACATGGTCGGTCACACGAACCAGGTTGATGAGGCTGGGAAAGGGAGAGGAGGAAAGAGGATTAAAACTTGGACTTCGGCCTTAGCAATGGATCCCTAAGCCTTATGTCATTTTTATATAAGTATTTCTCAGAGCTCGTAGAGTGGGCACAATCATGGCAGAGGGGTTCCTTCAATCAAGACTCCTGATTATATAGGGGGGTAGGATCAAATGCGTGATAATTTAATATATGGACATCCCCTAACTGGGATACATTTAGCATTTCTTTGCGTATAAAGAGTGGTGAAAGATCTTCGAATTCCTATTCCTATTATAATAAACATTATCTCTTAAGAAGAAACCCTTCACAACCCATTCCCCAAAGGAATCCCTACTTCTATACTTACTATTCAAACACTGTGGTGTTTTTGAGCACTTCAATACCCTTGGTGGTGCGACACATCCGTCCAATATAGAGGAAATACTGCTGGCACATGGTATTGTTCATGTGCTGCGGACTAAAGAGGCAGTCATGGGCACGATTCGAGGTGGTAACTGCCGCCAGCTGCTGGCTTATGTCCGAGAAATAATCGGTTATATACCGCATGCACTCCAGCTGCAAGCGAGCAAGACAACAAACAAAGAGAGAGTTTAAGTACCAACCCACGGAAAGGTTAAAAAATTAGCGTAAAGATCACTTACCTCGCTGCTGCCCAGGAGAACATCGATTAAATCCAACCCGGCACTGACATACGTGGGCAGGCTCTGTCCTGGCACCAGATCCTGGTGCGAGAACCGATTGTTGCGCGGCTTGTAGAAGTCGACCAGTCGCTTTAGGAATTTACCCAACGTGTAGTCCAGCTTGCGGATTAAATTCGACTAAGGATGGAGGCAGATAAAGAACATCAGTAAAGCATCAAAAGGTTAGGGAAATTATACCACATTATATAATACTATTATTAAAACCCTCTGTTAGTGCAATGAAAACTCTTCCCAATTTTCCCAATCCCTTTTCTCTTTCTGTTCGTTTTTCCTTGAGTGTTCTCAGTTAAATTATTTTTGTTTCGCTCTTCCAATGACAACTTATTTAACTAGCGATTCGGTTGAGCGCTAAGAGCAGTGTTACAGCGGAGTTATCGATAAATTATACTTTTTATACCATTTAAGTTGTTTCTTTTTTCTTTTAATATGAAATTTTTAACAATAATAAAGGACTGTAATTTTTAAATTGCTTACAGAGGGATCATTGACAGTCTTTATCAAAATTAGTACAAAATTAGCGATTAACTTCGTCATCGCTGCTTTGAAAAACTTGTACCGCATGGAAGAGCCTATTATTATTAGGTTTAACATTAACTCAACCGTTTTTGTCTCTAATGTCGTGTCTTGCTTACAACAAACACTTTTACTGAATATTTTTACAAATAAATCTATCAACAAATTAAATTTAAATCCTCATAAGAGAATATAAAAGAATCTACTTATAGAGCGCGCTCTCTTTAGCTTTCTGGCAAGTGAGCCTGGGCCTAGCGCTGGGTCCAGCACAACAAAATAGTATGGCGTGCGACATCTTTGTAAATAAAGCGTCATTGTGAATACCATGTACTTTTTGTTCATTTTCAGCTTGGAAATATTATAAAAAGTATAAAATATACCATAAAAGGTCACCCTGGCTAAGAGTCTGGAATTCATTCGAATTCCTCTGGGATATCCTGTGGCCTATATTCTATTATTTGCTTGCCTCGCCTTGAACTTACCTTAAGTATTGTGGTAATGACGTCCCAGTCCCACAGATGTGCGTCCGCCTGGCTCAGTACCCGCGAGTCTGTGAGCAAGCGATTGAAGGCCCGGAAGTTGTCGAAGAAGGCTTGTGGCAGGAACTTTCGCTTCAGTCGGAAACTGGATCTCGACGAGGTCGAGGCCTGAGAGTTGGACTCGTCACTGGACGAGACAGAGTCCAGCCGCGAGCGATCGAGCGTGGCACGATACTGGGTCACAGGCGGAACAACAGAGGCGGCCGCCTGTGCCGTATCCTGCAGCTGCAGCACCGGACCCGCCTGCTCCTGCACGTTAAGATGTCGCCGGAACAGCCGAGTCTGGATGAGGGCACCGCCCTGGATAATGCTGTCCAGGAACAGGCTGCACGATGCCGGTCGCTGGCGCAGCATTTTTTGGTAGCTCTGCAAGGCCGCCACCGCCGCATTGGCCTGCTGGTTGCCCTGGGTGGCATGCCCCACCAGGGTGGGCAGTGCGGGGCTCGTGCAACAGATGTCCGGCGGCAGGTGCGTGTGCATCAGCTGCAGTATCTTGCCAATCAGCACCGTGGCCTGCACCGACACGAACTGGTCGCTGCCCACCGTGACCTCCACGAGGGCGTTAAGCAGCCCCGTTTCCAGAAAGCAGTAAAGCATCAGGGCCAGGTGTTGGTCCACTACGTTGGGGGCCCGTGCCGCCAGCGTGGGCAAAATGGAGCGACCTTCGGCGGACACAAAGCCGTTGCTGAGCAACCACGTGGCCTGGAAGTCCGAGGGGTCCACAGCCTGCAGGGCCACCGCATAGTCATCCGTCCAGGTGGGCTGCGGCAGCGAGAGCAGCTCGTACAGCAAGTCCAGGATGGCTTTCTGTTGGGGAAATGGAGGAAATCGGGGTATTTATGCCTGGGCAGCGTGGAAAGTAAGGGGGAAAACTCACCCTGACTTCGATTTGATTTAAATATAGAGCGTCGACTATAGCCTTGAGACCTGAGGGTTTGCTGGGATCACAGAATTCCAGGGTGCCAGTCCAGCTGCGCAGCACGGAGAGCAGGGCCAGGCGACAGCTTGTGTAGCGCAGTTCACGGGCATCTCTGCAGGAAAGAGAGAGGATATTAGCCTTCTTTCTCATACTAATCCTCCCAAAACTCACTTGTTTTTATCCATAATGCCCAGCCTGTAGGTGAAATCGCAGTACGGGGCGGCCAGGCAGTCCAGCCGAACTCCGCATATATTCCGCGTCTGCGGCCACTCCAGCAGGTAGAGGAGAACCCCGCACAGGCTCTCGGCTATGCGGGGATTGTGGCATTCCAGGACGTTGCGCGTGATGGATGTCACGCCGCCGCAGACGATAAGCAGCGCCGGATTGAGCACGGCAAACTCGGCCAGCGTGGCCAGGCAGGCGCGCAACAGATTATCGTTCTCATCGATGCCACTGTCGGCCAGCGAGACGAGGCAGCGCACCACCACCGGACTGATGTCCTCCGGGGCAATGGCCAGCATTTTGCGCACCAGCTTCAGGGCCTGGACGCGCTCATCGTCGTTCTTCAGCATCAGGTCCATGGAGCGACAGACCAAATGCTGCAGCTGCAGGGCATTGAACACCTTGATGTCGTTGGACGTGTTGATGGCATAGCGGATGGTCCTTAGAGCCGCTGCGCGTACCTGGGTGAAGGTGTGCACCAGGGAGGCACTGAGACTGGAGAACGGGAGAAAGAGATAGTATAAGCGATACACTTCTTAGTGTTACTTTAACCTTATTGCTTTGGTTAGTAGTTTATCTTACCAGTAGAGCAGCTCCTCAGTGCTGAAGCGTATGTTGCTATGTTGGGAACCCTTCCTGGCCCCCAGGCAGAGCGAGGACAGAGCATTGAGCAGAAAGAGGCGCTTGGTATCCCGCGTCTCCTCCAAGCAGAGCATCGAGTATATTTCGAAAGCACTCTCTGCAGCTGGACGCTTCTGATCCAGGAGGTAAAAGTCCTCGGGATCTTGAGAAGCTGTAAGGAGAGCAAGAAAAACAAAATGTCTATAAGAAATGGTGAAAGTATAGTGAGTATAGTTAAAGGGAAGAACCAGAAGGGAGTCCAAGATGCATGCTGCATCTGAAGATTTAAATATCATTGAGAATGTGTGTCTCAAGAATGAGATAATTTATTTTCAGCCAGCGTAATGTAGAATAACCTTTAAGATCACTTAAAAGTGAATGTAATAGGGAGAACGAACTGATTTTAAGTTATGGAAATATTAATGAATCCTTAATTAATACAAATAACTAATGTTGGATCATTAACCAAATGCCATTTATATTAAAGGAGAACACAGGACTATGCTCCTTTGTCACAGACACGGCATGAACAAGCCTGTACAGGCACAAACAAGCACGATGGATCACGATAGGTGCATGATAGCGCGAGCATTAGTTGGCTCATTCATATCTTTTCGATTCTGTTGTTGTCTGTTGCCGATGTTGTTTTTGTTTGTGCTGTGTCATCGCTTTGCTGCCGCCCCGCTCTCTCTCTATGCTGCTGCTTGTTGTTGTATTGTAGTTTGGTGCTGCGATCGTCTATAAATAGTCGGTCAATATGAGGCAAAAGAATTTGGTCAAATGGCAAAAACAACAGCTGCAGGAATAACAAAAACACAACCAAAATAAATACACACATGTATGTAAGCATGCATGTATGTATGTATGTATGTATGTAGCTATGTTGAGAAGTAAATATACACCGTATCAACTTTCAGGTGAAATGCTGTTATGCTCTTCACACATAGGGACATAGGCACCGTTATGCGCATTCGACTTAACAGTGGCTGCTTCTGCTGCTGCTGCACTTAACATCAATGTCAACAAATGCGATGTACATTGTACATACATACGTACATATTTACGATAAATGCTGCAGTTATTGAATATGTAAGTCCCCCCCTTCCACCAACAACAACAAACTGAGAATAGAGAGAAATGGGAACAACAATACCAACAGCTGCTGGGCAAAGGGAGAAATTAAGTGTTTACAGCGAAGAGCGTCTGTCGACAGTGCCTGTGGTTGTCGACGCTATGGTCTATGTTAATTTATATTCGTTACATTACCTTTGATGGGTAATTGTAATTTGCTTCGCTTGCCAAATCGCCAACTGGAATGTAGGGAGGCCATCGCGGGGCTTCGCGCAAGGTTGAAGGGGCTGGGCGGCAAAGGCGGCATAGCCTGCTCAACCAGCAGCACGATGCCAGGACAGTTTGGCTACGAATCACACGTATATATTGCTTTTCTTTTCAATTTCACTTGCTGGGTTGAACAATTTACATTTTTTTTATTGGGCTGCTCGCCGCATCAAAGTAGAGCTGCTAAAACATCGATTCAACTATCGATAGCGCCAATAGTTTTTGTCTGGCCAGCACAATCGATAGTTGCAGTGCACCAGCATTTTTAAACGATAGTTGACAAATGCAATTACACACAAATGCATGCGATAGTTGAAGTGTTTCCATCAGTTCAAAATAGCATTTTACATTTTCTTGTAACAAAACAAGAAAATTATTTAGCCTCCGTAGAGTTTATTATGGTTAATGTGGGGTGCGATTACAACACTTTTGGCAAAATAAATAACAAACTAGAGACGCATTTTCTCAATACATTATTACCACAATTTATTGCATCCACTGGGTTTATATTTTTTTCTATTGAAAGAATTTAGTATTGCCGAGAAATGCACCATTTTCTGAAAATTCAGATTTCGAAAATGCTTTTCTATTAGGTTCCACTTACACGGCATTTTGACTTGTTTTGCCCACTGTATAGTGATGAGAACAGAAAATCAGCTGTGCTTAGAGATGACACCCCAACAAATACTGCACCCAACTGCACCAAGTGAAGGCCAGACTGCACGTGCACAAATCGTCGAGTCTGCATTTATTTGTTTATTTGCGGCCCTAAGAGAAACGTGACTGGCATGGAATGAGCTTCTTGGCCAGATGGACTTGTTAATTGCTATTGAAGATGAGCAACACCTAGGGGATGGGCATCCTTTGGTCCTAGCCGAATCTGACCCAAAGAAGCTACCGGCAAATCTTGAGCATTCGCAAGATGAACACCAGGAGAAGATCCTTGAAAATGGTGGCGAGGATTCGACGGAGGGCAGAGATTCGCTGTCCCAGTTGGCCTGCAGCCTTCACAGACTGTCCAAGGATGATCACATAGTCATTGATCGGTAATGTTGTTGGGAGACTTCTATGAAAACATATTTTACTTGGCTTATCCTTTACAGGAAACGCAACGAGGTCATACGGACGGACGCAGTGACCCAGCAGATGACTATCTACCGCTGCCTGGATCCCGTGGGCATGGGCATGCGGCCGCCGGCGGTCAATCGGCAGCCAAACCCGCCGTGCAAAGTCGGAAGACCCCTGAAAAGAGTCGGTTCAGCGGCTGCCACAGCTCCGGTGTCAAAGAAGCCGCCGCCACCGCCACCAGTGGAGGACAAGCTTGCCGCTGACATACACCGCACTCGGTCGGGTCGGCCGGTTAGGGGATCCATGCCGCAGCCGGCTCCCGTGACCAACGGGCAGGCTGTGGAGCCCACTTCCGCCCAACTGCTGGAGATGCTAGTGGCGGATCTGAGGGACAAGGACTATCGGGCACCAATGCCGGCGCCTAAGAATAACGCCAGTCCGGAGCCTGCTCCTACGCCTGCTCCACGGTCGGTGCCCAAGAATGCCATCTGTCCGGGCTGCGGCAAGATTTTCCTGGGACGACGCCTGCAGCGACACTTTGTCAAGTTCCCGGAGCACATGTCCGTCCGGCCCGTTGAGCAGACGCCACCCTCCACCGCCACGCCCTCGCTCTTTGGCCTCCTGACCGCCCAGCTCCAGAGGCACTCGGACCTCGGCGAGGAGCAGCGCGCCGATCTTTTTCTGAACGAACTGAATGACTTTGTGGAGCAGCTGCAGCTGCGCAGCCAGCGACTCATCCGCAATACCTCGGGACTGCACTTTGTGAATGCCAGGATTGCACGAGTGCTGGGCATCCCCGAGGGTCAGTATGCCCTGGATATGTCCGCCATGGAATCGCCGCAAGCTCCCACGCCGGAACCTGAGGGAACCGCTCTGATTGCTGGCGGCGGTGGCCGAGCCCGTAATCTGGTGGACTATGCCGGGCTGAGTATGTCGCTGGACGACACGCTGACCGACGAGGCTGCCCAGCGACTCAATCTGTCAGCGGGTGGCAAGCTGCTGCCGCCATCGGAGGAGAGCCTCCTGCGGAACGTCAGTGATCTCATGCAGCCACCGGTGGCTGCGGCTCCACCAACCGTGAACCATGGCTACGATCATGCCAGCGATAATGCTGTGGAGGCGCTCACCATGAAGGAAACGCCAAACACGGAGGCCATCCTGGATCTCAACGTGGATTTTTTTCAATTCAATCCGAATTAAGCGATAATTTGATTTAACTCTGAAGTTATATTTTTTTAAATGATTTTTGAACTCACACATCCTGGAATTTGGATATTTCCTTGATATTGAAGCCAAGCTAGGGATTTGTACATATAATGGATAACTGATCTCCACTTTAGATCATAAATATGAATTATTTTTGTACAAGAGTATTATTATTCTTATTGGAAAAGTGAATAGTTTTATAATTACGTAGATAAGTATGATAAGATATGAATTACCTTGAATGAATATGGAGCTTTGAATGTCTTTTGATGATTGAGATTGAGATTATATATGAAGTACTCACTTGGCGCACGAAATATGGCCAATAAACATGCAATTTGAAAATCTAAATCTATCAACGTTTTTTATTTTTATTTATTTTTGGGCTCAACCAAAGAAGCTTTATTTAGTAAGATGCCGCACCATTCTTTTGCACACTCATTTTTCGTGCTGGAGCCAGTGCTGGGTCCAGGCCTTCTTGCCAGAGAGCCAGAGAGAGCGCGCTCTAGAACCGGTCGCTCTCTTGGAGGAACACACTTTGTACTACACAGCGGGCGGCAGCTGACGACCGTTTGTGTGCACACGTATTCTCACGCATTCTACACACATGCAAGCGCATTATATTTTTAGATCTCGCAACTTTATGAGAGCGGAGCGATCGCGATTTTCGGCAGGAACAGAAAAATTGTTTGCATATGGTATGTATGGTCGTTATTCATCTTAGTAATTAGTAATTAGTAATTAGCGTCTTTGGCTCAACCCCATGAATCATTCGATTTCTTTCGCAGAGAGAACAACCAGAAACCCAAAAGAGTCTCTCCCTCGCAGTTGCTGCTCTTATGATTACGCTTAACTGTATTCGGAGAGACAAATGCCAAGCTCTCTCAAAGTGAAACAACCTTGTGAGCTCTGCTTTTAAAATTTAAATTTAACTCCCTGTCTGCATGTATCGTTGTTTGCTTTCAGGTGTAATATTTGCTTATATTTGCTGCTCGGTGCAATCGCATTTTATGGCCATCGCCATTTGTAGTCCTTGCGTTTCGGATTGCGTTGACTTGCGACATTTGCGGATTGCAGTCAACAGTCCGAAAATCAATTTGGCAGTTATCACTGCAAATGGGCGACGCGACCTTGTTTGCCCTGGGTCAATATGATTAGAGCTGATGGCCCAAAGTGGCAATTGCCACTGACCTATAAATGCCCCCAGGCCACAGCTGTCCAGATTCAGTGCATCATGAAGACGTTGACGGACAGCAGGCTGCGCCGCCACAGTGGTACCACCAACTCCATGGAAAAGAAGAAGGATTCCGGATCGGAGGACGATGACAACACCATCTGTAGCTGTGCGGCCATTAAGAGGAGCGTGATCTACTACCTGAAGAACAGTACGCTCCATGGACTGAAGTACATTGCCGAGGAGAGCATCACCATACCAGAGAGGTGAGCTCTTATTTCTTATACTAAACAAAGGTCCTGAGAACTTTTGTTCCTAAGGAAAATGTTTTAAGCTAATTCCTGCTTCCACTGCTTTTCGTTGAAAATATAAAATATTTTCTGTGCCTTAGAGTCTTCTTCGGTATCGCCTTCGTGCTGGTTGTGATCCTCTCCGGATTCTTCATCTCCAACGTGTACGTGAAGTGGAGCGCCTCGCCGATAATAATCTCGACGAGTGCCAAGCAGAAGCTAACGAGCAACATGCCCTTTCCGGCGATCACGATCTGTAACCTGAACCAGGCGCTGCTCAGCAAAGTGGATCGCATCTCCCGCACCAGCACCAATTTCTCGCTGCTGATGGGCCTGTGCGACCAGGGCGGGGACAATACCATTTCCTATATCGGCACCTGGAAGTACTTCAAGGCCATCCTGGTGGAGGTGGCCCAGCCTTGCGAAAAGATGCTGCTGTACTGCAGCTTTGGGTCACGGGAGGAGGACTGTTCCCTGCTCTTCAACTCCATTCTGACGGACGATGGCCTGTGCTGTAACTTCAATGCCCTGGATCCCTCCTATCTCATCAGGAACTACAGCGACGATGTTCGCTGGGAACCGGCCCAGCCGAATATGCGGTACGAGCCTATAGATTGGACTCCGGAGAAGGGTTACGCCCGCAAGTTGCCGGAGTTCTATTACCCCCGAACCTCGGGCGGTACTGGGATCAGGATGGGCCTCACCGTCGTGCTGAATGCCTCCATTGCGGAGTACTACTGCACCAAGTCGATGAGTGTGGGCTTCAAGGTGCTGGTTCACAATCCCGCCGAACTGCCGAAGGTGAGCAACTACGGCTTTGTGGTCACAGCCGGTCGGGAGGCGCGTATACCCATCGAGCCCGTCTATGAGGACGCTTTGCCCACGATAAGGTCCATTAAGAAGTCGGTGCGACGCTGCGTGTTCTCGGATGAGAACGACTTGGCCTACTACCGGACGTACTCGCGCAAGAACTGTGAGCTGGAGTGCGAGGCGAAGCTGCTGCTCCGCGAGTGCAGCTGCGTGCTGTACTATCTGCCCCGCATCGATCCGATGGCCAGGGTGTGCGGGCCCAATGATAATGCCTGCACCGATCGTGTCCAGACGGAGATAGAGTCCTCGCTAACGAATCTCTCATGCGAAAGCTGCTGGCCAGGCTGCTTCGAGCTCACCTACAAGGCCACCCTGTCGACGGCCTCGATTGTCTCGGATCCGCGCTTTCAGGCGGCCGAGAATCTGCCGGACTACCTCTTTCACGGGCCGTACAGCAACGCCAGCGAGATGTCCATCCTGCACTTCTACTACATGACCAACATATTCCGCAGCACCACCAAGTCCGAGATGTTTGGCTTCACCGAGTTCTTGTGTGAGTTCTTGGGATTTATTCATCATTTATCCATGTAGAAAACAAGCAACAAGTAAGCTGTAAAGCAGTGGTGCCCAAAGTCCTGACTCTGCGCGGCCTCTGTCGGCACACGCACAGTACAAGCACGGAATATAAGCAACGCTCCAGTGCGCTCACTTTATATTTTTTTGTGGCTAAATGGAGCAACTTTTTGAGTTAAATACCTTTAGTCATACCCTTTTCTAAAGAATATTACAAAAAATGTTAGCTCTTGCTAGCTCATATCAAGCTTGCACATAATGTAAACAACGCTACAGTGGCTAAGAATGGACACTTTTTGAGTTAAATAGCTTTATTTTAGTCATTACTATTTTTTATGCAAAATTTAAAAAAAATATGAGCTATTTTTATCGTAAATCGAAGTTTTACAGAATGTAAACAACGGACCAGTTCACATTATAATTCTGCGGCTAAATATAGACTTATTTTTAATTAAATGTCTATTTATTTTAGTAATAGCTATCTTTTATGCAATTGTTCTAAAAATATTTATTAATTTTGTTCTCATATTTAGCCACTTTCTTATTTTTCCTACGCACATGTCAAGGTATTACCTGGACATCACTGACTTAAAGATCAGTCTTCTTACTTGGTTTTAAAAACATGGAGGGACACTGATTTTGGAAGTCGGAGCCTGACAAAAAAGGGCACTATTCAAGTCATTAGTGATCCTTGGTGCGCGTTGTCTATTTTTGACAATAAATAATAATAATAATAAAATCCGCTCTCTCTATCTTGATCTCTTAAAAAAAAACTCAAGTTAAAGCTTCATTTATAAGCTATTAATTTTATTATCTTAATTAATTATCAACTGATTCAATTTAACTTAATTTTTAATTATTCATTTTGTCATCTTTAACCACTTAGTCTTAAGGAACTTACAAATCTCTCCACTCTATCCAGCGAATACCGGTGGCCTGCTGGGTCTCTTCATGGGCTTCAGCATCTTTTCCGTGATTGAGATTGTGTACTACATCACGGTCCGGCCGTATTGTGCCTCCAGGACTCTCCGGCAGCGCCACCACCGCCGCTTGGAGCAGCTGCACTGGCTCACACCGGTCCGGGTGCCCGTCCGTAGGATTCGGCAGCGTGGAACTCTGGCCCGTAATCCAGCGCCTCCGCCTGCTTATAGTGATCTGCAGCTGCGTCGCAAGAAGAAGCATGGGAAATCGGAGCCGAAGAAGAGGACTCTGTGGCAGACGCTGCAGGTTCGGCCAGTGAATGACAGGGACATGGAGCCACCCGTCTATCCCTACCTGGATTAATTACTAAATTTAATTAATTTTTCCATGTTTTAATAATTTATAAAAAGTAACTTTACCCAGAGCTACGACACCTGATTCAAACTGCATAGTAAATAGTAAATATAACATAAAATATAAAAAATGTGCTTAAAATTTCACACAAAAATAATGGGTTAGAAATAAAGAAGACTCTTTAGCCTTTGCAGCTCTCCAGGTTCCAGGTTTGTTTGTTGTTCTTTTTGCATAGCCCAAAGTACACACATATATGGCCCAGAAAAGTGAGCTAGGAGAAAATAACATCGATACAACAATAAATAAACGGCCAAAGGAAAAAAAAAAAACAACAAATAAATAGGCCAATGAACGCAAAATCCAATGGCGGCATGACCTTAGCGGACACTGAAGAAAATTGGGGCCTAGAGTAAGCCAAGGAAATGAATTACAAGTAGTTACTTTAAATAGAAGGATCTTTTTATAATAAGATAATGCCAACCGAAAATGTTTGTTAAAGGCAGAAGGAGGCATAGCCAAACTCAAAAGGCATATGTTTACTTAATCAATGTCAGCAGACGACTCGATTTAGCCCTGTGTCTGCGTATCCGTCTAGCTGTATAAATCAGTGGTCCTTACGGTCGGAGGATTAGCAAATTTTTCTCTCCGGCCTCTGCCGCCTAACGTGCACAAAAGAGAACAAAAGAATTAGTGCTGTCACCTTGTAATTTGATAGCTAAATCTAGCTTATTTTAGTTAAATAACTATTTCTTGCAGTCAAAGCTAAATTTTATGCCACATTATTGATCAATTAAGCTTTCTTTTTGACCACCTATAACCAGGGTATTAAGTTTTTCACCAAATAATAGTTTAGTTTAGTTTATTTTAAAAATTTTCAATTTTGTTTCTTCGTCTCTCTCATACTCGCACTCACTTCGCTTGTAGAGTCTCAATCCATCTACTGTTTTCTCTTTAACAATTCAAGCATAGATATAGTACAAATTGTGTCTTTGGAAAATATCAGCTTGAGTCTCTCGGGGAAGTGGGAAAGCAGTCATTGACTGCTAGACTCCTGACTGACTCCTAGCTTATCTAAACCACAACCACTAAATGAGGGTGTGCACCAAGACGGAGCATGGCTCTAATTGGAGGCTACATGGAGTAGCTTCACCACTTATATCTACCTACAAATTCTGTCCCATTGTTTTTTCTCTGTGTAGGACACGGGAAAAAAAGGGGGCGGCACAGGGGCCACTGCACCGGAAACTCTGACTACGCCCACTGCGATTGCGGATATGGAATAATGGCGCTAATCGCCACGCGACTCCAATTTTAATTGATGCCTTACTCGGTTTCTCCGGAGATACTCTTTAAGTAAACAAAGTCTCTCAGATGTGGTGGTAATTTTGTGAGTTACAAATTGTATTATATATTTATTCTATATAACCCAAAAACTAATAACTAACTAAAACAAAGAAAATATGTATGACTTAAATAGAGCTCTAAAGATGCTAAATTTACTCATAAAATTATAATGTTCGTTGTTTACATTGTGTGAACACAGTGCGTGTGCTCGCAAGTCTGGGCTTTGGGCACCACTGATTTAAAACTATGTTATTGGTGAATATGCTGGTTTATCTTTAATTTTGGCACTATAATTTGCTTAAATCATTAATACAAGATAATACAAAATGTAACATCTTTAATATCTGTAAATAAATATAATTAATATAATATCATTTAATTTCTATGATTCTATAATTAAAATTAATAATATTAATCTATTTTTTTTACGATCTCCTATCTTGTTGCTCGTGTAATAATAATTTATTTGTAATATATTTCACGTACCTTCAAACTCTTTTAGGGCATTCGAAATTCACCTTATCCATTGCCTCCGTTTCGCTTTTGGTGTATTGGGTGTGTGTCTGTGTGTGTGTGCCAATTGAAAATTAATTGAGAGACAATTTTGGTATTGGCCAAATTTCGTTCCGGATTTTTCGTCGGCCAACGAAAGTCGAACATGAAACGAACCAACATTTTGTGGGCTGATGTCACTTCTTCGGTTTGATATCTGTGGGATGGATTTTTACGAGCAGCCGCCTATGGAAGCGGGTGGAGGGAGGGGTTGGGTACGGATCCGGGTGACACCACTCGAATTATGTACTCTGTGGGATGGATCCCCCCATCGAGAAATCCTCGGCCATCAATGTCAAGTGGCCAAGTGTCTGTTTCTGCGCGTTCTCGACTTCACATCTCACATCGCTCTAAGTACATAAGTGCCTCATTTTCCTGCTCCTCATTCTGGTTTTTTTTTTACCCGATTTTCTTTTGCTCGCATCCCCGAAATAGTGATGCTTTTCTTTTAATTTTTCCTCTTTTTTTTTGGGTTGTGGTAAACCCCGCACCTCGGTGGATCTTTATTACACGGCCAGCTGGAATATCTCATGTAGCGCTTGAATTTTTCTATTCTTTTTTTGGGCCTTCAGTTTTCCGTTTTCCTTTTTTATTTTTGTCGATTTGGGATTTTCTTTTTTCTTTTTTTTTTTTGGTGATTGTAAACAAACAAGTGGTGTATTGTTTATAGGTAAAGTGTAGTTGTAGTGAGCAGGGGGGATGCAAAGAGGTGGATCTTCTAAATTCAAAGTTAACCCTGAGAGTTCATTGTTTCGTTAGAAATCTTATTAATAATAGGGAACACCTAGTTGGTAAAATATATTTAATTAAATTATCAGTTACTATCAATAGATATATGTAAAATCCATATAATCGGTACCTCTGGCCATATAGCTATGCCTTCGGGACAGCTCCAATTGCGGAAGTTATGCCTGTGTTTTATGGGGATATATTTTATCCGGCCGGTCGTGATTCATGCCCCACCACATACATTCCCGCAAACGCACCCACAACATGTGTCCGTCCGCCAGTTTCAGGGAATTTGAAAAACTATCCAATGCACTGGTTTCAGCTTTTCTTGTTGTTCTTTTTCGAATTGTTTCCATATTGTTTTAAAAGGTATATTACCAGCGATAATTCAATTTTTGCTGAACTCTCGTTTTAGCTTAGTTTCTCTTTGAATTTGTGTGATTAATGGCTTGCCACGTTGCTCATACGCCATGTAGGTCTTTGAGTTTGTTTAGAAATGATAAAAAAGAAACAATGACATGCATTGCCCCCACCTACACACACTCATGCACATTTAAGCATTGTAGAAAACGAGTACGGTCAGTCATGTTATAGGCTGAGAAAGTACACATCGAAATTACAAAATAAACAAAACAAAATAAATAAATAAATACACATTTTCAATGCATAAAAAAAATTAATGCGAATTAATATAAGGTGTGCATTTATTTGCCTTATACTTTATTAAGAATTTCTTAAATGTATTTAATATATTTTTGTTTAAATAATTATTAAAACTTTAATTCCATAAAAAAAATTAGGAGTAAGTATAGGCAGTTTTAAAAAACTAATCACAGAAATAGGTTCTTTTGTAATTATAAGTATAGCTTACGCTTGTTTTTAATAGAGCTGGGACAAAATAGATTTTCAGCACATCGATTTTATTTCGATATTTTAGAAAAAAATCGATGTACAAAAATGTTCATTTTTCTACATTTAAAATAAGAAATAACATTGAGATAAAGTTTATGCATAAAAAACTATGAATTCATATTAAAATCATATTCATATTTAAAAAAATAACCACATGGAAAACAGTAAGGTTTATAGCCCATTATCTTAGCCTTACGATACATCGATTCCTTCAAACCCGAATCGATGATTGATCAAAAAACAAAACAATCGATTATATCGATGCAAAATATCGACTTTGATCCAGTTTTAATTTGTAACAATAACTTGCTTCCTTCTTTGAAGTCCATTGATCCTTGGGGCCTTAAATTCACGCCTTGCACTGTACTTGAATGCTCGAATGTTTAAGCTAAGACAACAACAATTATATCAACAGCGACGCACAGCAGCAACAATTGGCCGGTCCACGTGGGTGGACTTGGATTCGGATACGGATTTGTATATGGGATGCGGCTATATCTATGAGGTGGCATGGAATGGGAATGGATATGGAAATGGGCTGGTGGGAGCGGCGGTGGACTCTGTCGACGCTGACTGCGCCGCTGGCATTCGCGGCTGCTGCGCTGCCCAGCATTTACGGACTGAATCTCCGGCGGAAAGTGTGAATTCAGTCGGAAATTGAACGTCGCGAATGCCACCGCCATCAAGTGAGAAGCCGCCGCGTCAGCAACATGCTATGAGCAACAAGCAGCCTCAAACAATCAACAACAGAGTTAAATCCAAATCCAAAGCTAGAGCCAAAGCCAAAGCCAAATCCAAGTCCAAAGTTATAGCCAAATCCAAGTCAAGCGTCATTAAGATTATTTCCATCCCAGCAAATTCCTTGTTCCGCTCCGTGCTTTTATTTTTTTTCATTATTTATTTTTTTTTGAAATTTTTTGCGGTGCGTGCAGCGGCATAAACGATTTAATTTGAACACACTTCTGGGAGAAGGAGGTGTTGTGTGTGAGCTCCATAAATCCCGGGCACAACAATAAAATCGGCAAAAGTAGCAAAATGCATTCCACGGCATGCGGCGTCGGTGCCTCGGCCACAAACCTCTCAACACTGCAATCGTAAGTTCAACGGAGGTCAATTTAAAATTAATGAGTAGCACATCGAATATTTCATCTACGATATTTTTTAATATTATTAGTTCTAAAGATAAAAAAAAATATAATGCCACCGAAACAGCTGCATGTCCAAGTATGATTTTGGAAGAGTTTTAATAAGAAGAACTCAAGCTTAAGATTAAATGTGTTCTTAAATGAATTCATTATTATTATTTGTATAACTTCTAAGGTTCTTAAGATTTATTGATCAGTGAAATATAATAAATATTAAAAAGATATTAAAAAGGATTAACGCAGGTTAAGAAAGTATTAGTAAAAACAATTAACATTTTTATTTCATGAAATTCATGAATTCTTGAATACGTGAAATTATGCGACACACATGAATTCATGCATTCGTAGTAGCGGAGATGCCAGACTTTTTCCAGTCACTTGTTTATTAGAAAGCAAAGAAGATGAAAATAGTCCTTATTTTTCATCTTCCTTCACCTGGTCATTATCAGCCTGTATAGTCCAAAAGGATCTTTAAGATTCCACATTCGTATAAAATTAGGTAAATTAGGCATAGATTTTTTTACATTTTCGCTCGGCGTTGCCACTGAATTTAAATAGAATTTAAACAATTCACGTATTGAATTCATAGACAGCGTGATATAGCAAATACACGAATACATTCATTGTGTTTATGCCAATAACAATACATAGAATAAGATGAGTAACGCGCATATATTTATTTGCATTAAACACACATTTATTTCCAATTCATGAAAATAATGCCCAAATTCCACGTCATATAAACACAAAAAAAGTGAGAGTTTTTAAGGCACTCACACACTTGAGTTTGTTTACAAAAATGTTTATAAAAATGGATGTAGAAAATATTCAACGTTTTATCTTATTGTAAGGAAAAATATGCTATATATTTTAGGGATTGATAAATACATGTACATATGTACAAAATAAAATAGCTTACTAATCAATTTTAATTCACTATTTTCATCAAACCATTTCAAGGTTAGTTAGAAATGAATTATTTTTCTTTTTGTACTTACTAATAGAAGGCGTTGAAAATGTGAATAGATAAATTAGATAAGTACAAATTGTAGATTTTTCTTTTTGGATACATTTAGAAACAAACAAGAGTCGAATTAATTGCCACAAGTCCTGTGTATTCGAAAGGAATAATGTTTACAGCTCTGCAAAACGTTTAAGAGAATTCAAGGTAATCAAAGATCAAATCGTTTCAAATTTGTTTACCTTTACATGCGAGCAAATATGTGTACGGTTGCCCCGTCATTTTTTAAAGCTAAGTGTACTCGTATTTCCACTGAGCATTTTTCGCTTCTGCTTGGTTCAAACTTGAAGTTCCATGGATCTCTGTGGACCGCAAAAGCAATCCATCAAATAAAGGAAACGCAGGGCAGGGAAAAAACCAACAAGTATAATTTTTTTTTTTTGGTCTGTTCTTCTTTTTTTTGGACTTGTTTTGGAAATCGGGAACGGGGGTCGTAAAGTAGCTCACAAGAAGCGCAATGTAAACAATTACTCACCCCGCATTTTCACCACTTTTCCTGCCGCTCACTCGATGTGTGTCAGACGAACTGAAAATAGTTTGCAGGATGATTGGATGGGGCAGGGGGCATGGGCAGGGGGCGTGGCCGGGGGTCGTGCCACATGAAAGAGCAACAGAATGTGGAGCACTTCAAAACACACACACTCGCACACACACACCGCAAGGAAAACAAAAACAGAAAATACCACAAAGAGCGACGCGCTAAATAAATTTTTCCGACCAATTAATGAGCCTCAGCCAGGTTCTTTACCCTTCCTACGGTTTTCATTTTTCTTCCATTTTTCCGAAAAAAAGGGAAACTCATGACAAGTGCTGAGCTTTCCTGATCAATCTGAAATCCACAAGTCCCGGAGACTTTGAGTGACAAGTTCACATATGCACAAGAAGAAACCATAGGAGCTTTCTTGATTCTTAAGGCAAAGCAGCTTAAACGATAACGTTGGACTCTTGGAAGTAAAGAAACTCTTGTATATTATTCATAATTTATAGTTATTAAAATACATCTTCCAACTGTTTGTTTTTTGATTCATGAGACTTTGAATTTGTAATTTTTAATTGTTAGTCACATAAATCAAAATCAAACATAGACTAGTCCAGCAAAAGTCAAATATATACAACTGTGTGGATTCCGCTACTGAATAATCTTCAGTATATAATTTAATTAATAAATTAAAGGTCTGATCTTTGTTTTGATTGAAGACAGAACTATACACATCTTTGTGATAGGTTTTGTAAAACGTTTTTATTTGATTTATTTTAGTTAAGATTCCTTTATTTCTCTTTAAAATCCTAAGCCATCTTGTAAATATGATATTCCCAAAACTAAGTTTTTATATATGCCTTCTGAACAATATTAATTAATTAATTATTTAAGCAGTAGTAATATACAAAAATGACTATAATTACTTTTGTTGTGCTTTACTTTTGAGTGTAATTTCTGGAAATGCACACAAATACTGAATGTAAATCTCGATTTCTGCGACGCAAGATCAAGTCAAGGGCAACAGGTTAAATACATTTTGTGACGTCATGGCGTAGGCGTCGCCAACGCTCAAAAATTGGAAAAATATCAACAAAAAAATGGCAAATGATGGATGTATTTTTCCCCCGCTAAACTCAGATGCATTCGCACCTAGAAAAAAAATCATTTATTTAATTTGGGCTCGGCTTGTGTCCATTTTGGATCGTAATTTCAAAGCTATGTACATATGTAGCAAGTACATGTATATATGTATATGAATATAGGTATAATATAAATATGGGGAAACTCCTGCATTCCATTTGGTTATATTTTTAGAGGTTACCTTGGCATTATGATTGTATAAAAAAGTTTTCATATTAAAAGAATGTTATATAAAAAAACACAAGGGACGCTAAAATTGCCAACTGGTAATTACGCTGATAAATGTTAGGGGTTAAATTTTAATAAAATTTCCTGTAAGTATTCTTTAAACTATATACTTTAAGAAAATGCCATCGGAATCTTTATTTTATCAAATACTTTCAACACATTCTATAACTTAAACATATTTCTGTGATTCGAAATATATATTTCTTTTCGAATTCGATTTCCGGCTAATTTCTTGGCCATTCATAAACCATAAGGCCTACGCATGGATACACGCACCGAAAGATCTATTTACAGTAGCTTGGAATTAGTATGCAAATCAATGATTAAGTGGAATGCCCAAAAAGCAAACCTCAAAGGCAGGCAGGGTCAAGTGTTGAGATTTAATTTTTTGTTTAAACTTTTAATTCGACGGCGGCTTGCCGTTTGGGGCTGGGTGGGGGTGATCCCTCGTGATGGATTCGCCGTAATTAGCCCATTGTCATGCGGATTGATTGCGATGTCGCCCACTCCGCCCATAAGCGTGTGTTTCAAGTACAGTGGAGCCCGCTCTGGCGGTGTGGCTCTCCCGCTGAACGAGATTTAACAAGGTACACTTGACAAAAAAGTATTATTATTATTATAATTATAAATATTATTATAAATTAATTCACTTTCGAATAGGGAAACCACAGAGTTAAGATGAAATAAAATAACTTATGATATTTGTATTAAATAAAACAATAATGACTACCTGTTCTGTTAGTTTGCTGAATAAGATTAGGCAGTAATATTTCAATTCACTTAAATTATATAGAATAACTTCCAAAGAAACAATTTAACATGAAAGAATATAAGGTCAAAAATAACTAGATTTTTGTATTTAAATATTATAAAGTCAAATAAGTCGTAAATGTTTAACGTAAGTAATGACTTATTCAAGGGTGCAACAGATATCTTTATAGGGTTTTGAAATCCCTAGAAAGGGTGTCCAAAACAAGCTTCAAAATGTTAGATCGTAAAGGAAACCGTCGAATATGCCACCTTATAATTTTATTGCATACTTTTAGACACATTTTTAGGCGTTTTCTGTTTTTTTTTTAATCTCACAATGTTTTTGGCCCTCATAGTTTTATTTTAAGTTATTCCGTTCGATTAATATACATTTTCCCATCTAGATTACCATAAGGGAAACACTATCTTTGATTATTTACCAGATTGGGTTAATTTTTTTTCCGAGTATAGCGACGCTGCCGCTCAACTGCTGATAATTTGTGCAATTTGTTGACACACATTTCAATTTTTTTCGTCGTTTGTCTGCTTTTCCTTAAGCTCTGGCTACTCTGGCAAATTGCATGCTTTAACAGCACGACATCGCGAGTGCAACTATATGTATGTATGTATATATGCACATATATAGCACATGCAGTGTGTACGTTACACATGTATCTTTGTGCAATTGACATGCTCTCATGACCATCCTCCTTTTGCTGTTGCCTTTGCCTGCTTATCATAGACAAGTGGAAACTGGCAGATGTCAAACTGCAGCGGAAATCTGCGTGCCCCCACAAAGACACACATCATCACGCATATAAAAAATACATCTATATGTATTCATATGAAAACAAAAAGCAAATGTATATGTAGTGTGTACATATAACAAGAATAATAAAAACTATACACATGCCCAGCGGATGTGTGGAGATGATGGCCAAGCGATGACCAGACAAACAAACATGGCAACAATCAGGCTAACAATGGTGCTCGAATTACTAGCACTATAGTTAAATAAAGATAATAATGTCCATTTATTGGACATTTGCTTATTTAGCTATTGTGTGGTAAAATATTCAACATGTTTATAATTAAAGTTATATTTTTTTTTGCCATTAAACTTCTATTAGTAATTTCTCACTTTGAATCAGAAATTTGCGATATATTCACACTTTATCGATATGCATACAATCGATAGCTTAACGCTGCGATTTATGCTCGTTAAATCGATATTCTGTTCGATATACGTACATTGAATTGTGCCAAAGAAAAGCCTAAGCTTTAGTTCAAACTATTTTTGTTGTAGAATGTTTAAAAAAACGAATAAAAAATGTAGCTTACAGATGTTTTAAATATAGTCGTTAAAGGAGACAATATAAAGTATATTTCGTTAATATTGATAGTTTATGCGATATTGTTCGATATTTAAAAATTCGATACATTAAACTTTACGATATTTTCGATATGATATTGAGCGCCACATTTTTGAAGATGCATTCCTAATATAAACCATTAACTTAAAATGTGAAAGTGATCATTTCTTTTAATATTTTATAAAAACTCTTAATCAATTGATTGATTGATTGCTAAGTACCAGTATTTAATTTTTTTTTTCCTAAATTCTTGAGTGCAAAAAATTATACCTATTTTCCCACCCAAAACTATACCTCCATGTTGGCGTGCTTACTATCATTTTATTTCCACCTGTTCCGATTCCGAGCGAATGCCAATTCCAATAACTTTCATGACCAGACATCCGACGATTCTCAAAGGAAACTGACAAATCAAAGGGCCACAGATGAAAAGAAATAAGTTTTTATAAAACAGCAAAATAGGAAAATGTCTTAAATCAAAGATGCCAAGTGCAAAAGGTGAACAGAAGACGAGTGTCCTTACTCCTTCATTTACCCCGAAGTCAGTACGAGAATTGCAATTAAAGTGATTTGATGATGTCATGAGGAATTGTCTCACATTTTCCGACTTTCCGATTTTCCCCGTCCATGTTATCGTTACTATTATTTTTTTTTTTGTGTTTCTGGTTTGGTTTTGGTTTTTGTTTGTTTTGCTTGAGCCTGGTCTGTCGTCGTCGTCGCCTCGCGTCGCTTTGTGTGTCCATTTTTGTGTGTCACTGTCAACAAATTGCTCTTAATGGCCCCGCCGGCGGGTGGGTGGTAGCCAAGCCCCCTTCGACCCACCCCCATCCCATCAAAAAACACAAAAAAAAAAAAAAAATTCACAACACAAAAATAATCAGAGCTCGCACTACTAAAATCCAGAGTGATGACAATCACGGGAGCTCTATGCCATCGGGGTCTTCTAATTTTTTGTGATTTCCGCACCGACGCAGCAACAATTTGCACTGCAGCGGCAGCATCAAGCCAGCCGCAGCAACAGCAATAATATTTTAAAAAACCAAGTAGCAACAAATAAAAAATGGCAAAAGCAACAACAACAACAGCTAAAAGCAACAACCAGAGCAACCAGCAGCTGCGCAGCGGCAGAGACGCAGTTTTTCGCTGCCCACTCGGCTAGACGAGCAGCAGTCGCAGTCAGCGATGCCAACAAATAGCTAGATGATTGGATACCGAGCTCCCTTAAGCTTATTATATGTATATAATAACTTATATAAATGCAAAATGCAAGAAATCTTCCATTGAATACCTGGTGCCCAGTTCGTAAAAAGTGTGGCCTACATTTGGGCGTTGCTTTACGTTGCCTTACCTCTAAGAATGCCCAAGTTTTTCTTATTACTAAACAAGTAAAAAAAAGCCAACTTCGGTCGTAGCCGAAGTTTATATACCCTTGCAGATAATTTGTTACTTATTACAAAAGATTTTGATAAAATATAACATGTATAATGTAAAATGTATGCAAAATGTAAAATTAATATGTAAAATATGAATTTAGACCGAACTTTCCTATGGCAGCTATATGATATATTAGTCCGATTTCAATAAAATTTCAAGGAGGTGGCAATAGTTATATTAAAAAGACACAAATAAAGTTTCATTCGAATATCTTGAAAAATAACGAAAATATGCAAAATTTTCCATTTCGTTTCTATGGCAGCTATATGATATATTGTAGTAGTCTGATTCCGGCCGTTCCGACATATGTATATACTGCTTGCAAAAGATATAAGACTATCCGACTCAAAAACTGAGAGACTAGTTTGCATATAAACCGACAGACAGACAGACAGACGGACATGGCTAGATCGAC
>JAEIIU010055485.1:0-17377 GCA_018874675.1 Drosophila baimaii | reverse complement strand
ATATATACTTTATAGGGTCGGAGATGACTCCTTCACTGCGTTGCAAACATCATGGCAAAACTATAATACCTTCTACAAGGGTATAAAAACATAAAGCTCTCTAAAAAAGCAAGCACTTATCATATTATAAATAATATTTAATACACTTTTTTTTATAAATAAATGATCTCGTACTTAGGTCTTACAAAAAATTGTATAAAAATCGTATAAGATTTCTGAAAGTAAACAACTCCAAAAATGTATTATTTTCCCAAATTAAATTAATTTCTAGACTGTGACAGCTTTATAATAAAGTCAACATATGATGATATAATTTACAATTCATTTACAATACAATAATAGATATATCTTGAGTTATAAGTTAGAAAACTCCAAACTCCATATAATATATTCGTCTGACTTTGAGTAAATTAAAAAAATTACTCTTAATCTAGAATTGTTTCTGATTATATTAAAAAAATAAACCGTTTTCATAGCAATTTTTAATATTTTCTATTATTTTTCCATTGCCTGTCTACAATATACTACTATTATATATTATTTTTAAATACTATTTATTTCAATACTAAAGTTTCATTTAGATATTTCGAAAACTGACGGACTAACATAGATTGCATAGACACAGATGGAAAGTAGAAAGCTAGATCGACTCGGCTTCTGGCTGATATTATAACATGCTCTGCAAGGGTATTTCTAATAATTAATTCCTGCAAATAAATGTTATTCTATTCAAAATGATACTTATTTCCAAAAAATAGTAACTAATAAAAACTATTAATTTAAAATGTCTAGCTTTAAAAATGAAAGGCTTGGATATTGTTGATTTATTTTGCAGAAATATTATTGGAATATAAAGAGTACATTTTGGAAACAATTTAATTAATTAATTTTATTGCAATATATGTATGTCTTTAAGTTTAGTTCTGTGATAGTTTTAAAGCTACTTGAAAGATGCAATATTTTATGCGGAAAAACGGCCAGAAAGGCGGCAGCACTGGATCTGCCGGCGTCGCCGCAAGCACTGTGGCAGCGACAGAGGCAGCGGCAGCGTCATCGTCATCGTTAGCGGCCGTTCTTAATTCAGTTGACCAACAGACGCAGACGACGTCGCAGACGAGACACGCGACTAAAAAATCGCTAGAAAAGAAGTTAAAAATATAATTGAAAAATTATAGAATTTATTTTGGCATATACATATAGTCCGTGTATATATATAAACATATAGATATATGCGTAGATCTCACGCCACGACGAATTACGAGTGATTTCTGTGAACTACAAAAAAGCGCGCGACATTTTTTGTATTTATTTTTTTTATAAATCATACACACAAGTTCAAATCAAGCAAAAAGGTGACAAAAGCTTAATTTTTTATTTAATTTTGTTACTGTTGTTGATGTTGCTGTTGTTGGTGTGGTGTGCGTGTGCGTATCAGGATCGTAAAATCAAAATGTGTTTTATTTTATTTTTTTAATTTAACGCTGGGCCGGCATTCGCCAGGTCCGCCCACCTGAAAAAAACTCAGAAAACTGTCCACAAACCGAGAGGAGAAATAAAAGAGGCAGACAAAATAAAAGAAAAAAGAAATATAATAAATATGTTGGAAACGTTGGCGGCGGCAGCAACAAGTCCAAGTCCAAGTCTAGGGCCAAAAGCGCTTTTTTTTTATTCTCGCCATGCCATTCGTGTGTTTTCAGTTTCATTTTGCAATTATTATATTTAAAAATAACCGAAAGCAGCGACGAAACAAAGGCGGCGGCCAAAGAATGAAAAGCAAATAAATGCCAGACGCCGAAAATGCCACCAAAATGCGATTAAAAACAAAAAGGAAAAATATAGAAAATAGAAACAGACAATACATAAAAATATAAAGATAATAATAATACAAGAATGAAACAAAAATAGGAAAACGATGGAGACTAAACACACACTTGTTGCGATGCACACCTTGCATGTGGTAGCTGCTGCCAAAGGCCCATCCAGTGCATACACTTGGCAAAATTCTTATTTCTAAGGGGAATAAATAAGCATCCAACGCTGCGATTAGTTCATCAATACCTGAAGGCATTTTTATACACTTTTTAAATATAGATTTCATAGGGAATTTTGCTTATTTCAAACGATTTAGTGGTGAACTTACATTTCTTGTTCTCTGTGAAATTCCTGAAATGCAAAATATTTTTGGATGAAATCCCATGAAACCCAAAAACAAAAAAAATGTGAAATTCCATAACTCAGTCAAGAAAGGCGGGGAAATTAATGGAGATGGCAAAGAGAGAAATGAAAATTAATGGATCGTAGCATTTTCCGTGTATCACATATCAGTTTTACTTATTTTTGCATATTTGCAAGTAATTATTTATTAATTTTTCTATTTTAATGATTGAAATACATACATTTCCAATTAATAAAATAGGTACTTAATTGTTATATTTATTTAGCAATTTCTGTAAAAGTTTCTTGAGCAAAGAGTAGCATTTTGGAAAGGCTATATTTTTGATATGCATACTTCAATTGAATTGGAATTCTATAAGAATATATTTCTATCCATAATAATAGTAAGTACAATCTTAATGATTGATTTCAAATTAAATTTCAGTCGAAAAACTTGTGAATAATTTCCAAGAAAAAAGTCAAGACTTTCTTATGATTCCATAGAGGAAATATAATCGCCATGGGGAATTCCAATAAGCTTGTTATTAAAGAAAGAGAAGCCTGAACGAGAACAGAAGTTGAGAGGAAGTAAAGACACAAGTGGAATTTTTACGATTATCGCAGTTTGTTTTAAATGTTATCAAATGCTATTACTAGAAAAAGACAAAGCTGGTTAGAATATTGTATTTCCCAGAAATAAAATCATACTGCATACCATAAAGTCAACAGGCTATTGACTTTGTAAGCTTAATTCTCAGCAAAGTAATTCGATATAGGAATTAAAATCACAATCAACTTTTGATGAAGGGATTAGCATGTGAGTTTATTTTGTGTACTCTGGCAAGAAGAGTATTATAATTTTGAGAAGTTGGCAAAGCATTGAAGACTCCTCTACTGCACTGACTCCCCCTAAGCCAGGCATGTTTTCTCTTTACTTTTCAAAAAGAATTTTGAGTTGAGTGTCTATAGATTGTTTCTATAATTGATACACGAAAATATAAATAAAATATTAAATAAAGAATAAATATTCTGAACAAGCTAGCAGGTAGAGTGTCTGGGAGTTACTTCAGTTGAAATAGTTTAAGAACATTTAATGACTTATTTTGTAACCTTAAACCTCTTAACTTTTTCTGACTTGACTTCTTAGGAGTAAGGTACATAAGTGTTTAATAGTTAAAAAAAACCTTCTCTTAAGGTGTTTGGATGTGAGGAATTTAATCCGCTTTCAAGTTAATGTTTCTGGACCACTTACATATATGTACTAGCCCTTTTATCTTGCTTTATGGGCTCTTAAAAGTACTGACCTTCACCCCCATTGCACTGAGATAATAGGCAAGATGAAATAACAATAAAATATGGAAAAAAGAAAGACCTAGATAGGTCGAGTTCAGACTCCCTTTTGGCTTATCTCTGGGGCAGTGTTTTACGGTCCCGCATGAACTCCCTGGGTGACTTTATCCAAGTCCAAGTGCAATGTTTTTGTTTTTTCTCCCATTTTTTGTCACATTTCTTTTCTTTATCAAGTTAATTCCCAAGAACCCGCTCAATTGTTAGCTCAACAGATCTGGGATCGGGCCACTTAGCCTAACAGTAATCGACGCTAAACGCTGTCTTGCTGATTGCTGACAACTTAATCAACGAAAAAAAAAGCAGAGAGAGAAAAGGCATATGAAACAAGGCACTGTATATGGCCATGCCAGCTAATATCTGTGTGTCGTCTATCTATAACACCCATATACATAGTACATATAATATATATACTATATATGCACCCGCATTTAGACTTGCGCCACTCGGGAGGGAGGGAGACAGGCGGGACAGGCGTCCCTGAACTTTGGGCGAGATCAATTTGCACTGCCGCGAATTGGATTCGAGATATGCGAAATATGTCAAAATGGCAACGAACAGACGGCGGACTATATATGTAGTACGCTCTCCTAAATGACAGATCTTTGTGTCGGTCCGATCTCTGGGAACTTCCGACTTCTTCTCGCCCTATCGGTCGGCCGGCCCCAAGTCTGAGCTGCTAGAGCTGTGAAATTGTCATTAGCCGGCGGCGCTGAATTGATTATCTTTGTGCTTTCCGAGTGTGTGTGGAAAGGGATGTGACTCCGAAATCTCTTAATATATATTACCATCGCCGCCTTTCAATTAATCTGTCTGACTCTGACAGACCCCGGCGACCATTAATTGATAATTAAATTATAAGGTTTCCTTTATGTTAAGCATAAATGTGACCTTTTGTATTCCAAAATTGCTAGTTTTATAACAAATTGTACTGGAAATCAAATAGAATCCATTGAAACAATATGGAATACTTGTAAGCAGCGTTGGACACGAGCGATTAGGATAAACCGCCACGAAAGACGTTTTAATAACAAGATGCATAACGACCATGTATTAGAATTGCAAACCACTTTTGTGTTGGCAACGATAATCGCGCTCTCTCCGCTCTCACAAAGGTAAGAGCGTAAAAATCTAAAAATAGAATGCGCTTGCATGTATACATACAGATGTAAAATGCGTGAGAATAGGTAGGCACACATACAATTTTCGGCTGGCTCTAGAGCGCGCTCTCTCTGGCTTTTGATTTAAAGAGAGACTGGAGCCAGCCCTAGAGCCTACACGAAAAATGCGTGACGCCAAAATTTCAGTGGCATTGTTTTTATAAATTTTCACGGATCACTAAAAGTCTGGGACGACTTGCTGGCATATCCCAAAAAACATAACGAAAAGAGCCGCGGGAGCCAAAAAAGCCATTGCCTGCCCCCCTAGGCTTTTAGGTATTACGCTTGCAAATTTATAGATGTTCCAGTTTCGGGTTCACACAAATAATCGTTAAGTTTTACCCCCCAAATAGCATTTGGAAAGATGTTTTTCGAAAGAACAAAGTAAAAATAATGCCGATTTGACTCCTCGTTAAGCTGAGAATGAGGTCAGTCCCAGAGTCCCAGAGCAAAACATACACTTTTGAATTTTTTACTATTTCACTTTTTGTCAGTTGGCGGCACTAACATTTTTTACGCACTGCAATTTGAAATTTTTTTAGTGCCCTCGGTTCGCTGGAGTTAATATTATGCGAGTACTACTCACTATATATATGTATATATGGCCCCTCGACGAGTTTTGATTTATTTGCGCCGGTCTTCGTGCATTTTAATTGTATTTGTATTTGTTTTGTGAAATTGTTGACTTAATTGGCCTCCCGAAACGATTCGTTTGCCATCCGCAATGCAAATTGGATTGGTGCCACTATTTGATTGGGCTTGGATACGCGCGATCAGCCGTGATCTATGGGCGACTGCCCTTGCCCCATCAATTTGGACAGCCAAAGTTGTGCAAATACGCAGTGATTCGATTAAATATACTTGGGAAAACATGAAACTGGGAGATTCTGGTTAATTTTCAACTTTAAATCATTGTAATTGATAACTGTGCTTGCTTAGTAAATATATTCTTTTTTCTATGGGTTAGAAAATATTGCATAAAATATTTTCATGACCATTTTTAAATACATTAAATACAAGTTTAACACAAAAAAATATATATTTCTTCTACACAAAATTGGGTGAGCCGATAAGCCTCTCAATTTGAGGGTTATTGTACTATATTTTAGAACTTCAATACTCCCCTTCGGTATTTTATTCTACGTTTGAGTAAAAAAGTTCTTAGGTTTTTTTATTTTTCCTCAAATTGAGGTATTATTTCACCTAAACCAATAAATAATTCTCTCTGTGTATGGCTATTTAGTGCATAATGTACAGAAGTGCCATAGAAATAGCCCAGGGATTTGTAATCACTTAAAATGCGACCCAAAAGTATGCTACAAAATATTATTATCAAATGCCAAAGAAATCTCTGGGTTTTCAAAATAGAGGTGGAGAAACATCGATTTTAATCGATTTATTTATTTATTTATTTATTAAAGATGATAGTAAAGCTTACAAAACTAATACTAACATTAGGTTGTAGTGCTATGTAGCTACGAGGCCTTCGACTACGATTTTTTTAATCGATTTAAACCCGATTTTCTCATATAAAAACATCGATTATTATTTTCCATCTCTATTTCAAAATCCCTTAAAAATGTGCCCAAAACTAAGTTACAAAATCTTTTGAGGTAATACAAATTAGTGTACCTTGATTTTGATGCCTCAGACATATTGTTGCATATTTTTTGGCACATATTGAAGGGATTTCATAGCCCCAGGATTATTTATATTTAATCCCTTGGAAAAGTTATATTCGAGCTCATTTGGGATAACAAAATTTAATTCACAAGTTACTTGCTCAGTGCATTAACTGACCCATATCTTTTCCTTATTCTGCACTTGCATCCTCGACTTTTCATTTTATTCTACAGTTTGCTAGCACCACACTCCCCTGATAAGAGGCGGCCGAAGATGAAAGATCCCAGCAAATGATCTTAAGGCCTTAGCTCTCATGCCTTGCAAGTAAAATGGGTAATTATACATATCGAAACATATGTAGCCACATGTATTTGGACAAGTATGTATATGTACATATATGCGCCCCATACCGATAAAGCAATCATTGTCGGTCAGTGCCCATAAACGTTATAGGCCACCCTGCGAAACTGTCCGTTTTCCAATTCCATTTTGGTGCCTTTAAAATAAGTTATATTATAATTAACAATCGGCGCACGTAGGCAATAATGACAATAGATTCCGATTTTAATTTTCAATCACTTGGCGAGTCGCACACATTTGGCTAGCAGGCGCTGCGCATGCGCCAAAGCCAAAAGAAAAATTAGAAAAAAAGAAGAAACATTTAATTTTATATATAAATATGTATATGCAGATTTAATAGTGCGAATTTAATGACAGTGCAATACAAAGTACAACGGCAATAAAAAAAAAACTATAAAAAATGTAATATGTTATAGGAAAGGTTCTGGGACTTTCCCCAACTCAACAATCTCAGTCGAAACCAATCCTAATTAGAACTTCGAAGCGATGGCTTCATTCGAGTAATTAAATAGACACACTACCAACACGCCACCTGTCGCCTGGCTCTGGCAATCAATACAAGTAAGGGAAAATGGGGGTGGAGGGAAATATTGCTTGGTATTTAATTTACTTTCGACATGGCATGGCAACTCTATTTCAGTTCAATGTGCCATTTTCCCTGGGGCGGAAAGAGGGGTGGAACGGGGGGGTGGTGGTGCTGACGGTGGATCGTAAACCCAAATTGCATTCCGAATGCCTCATAATTGTGGCCGCGTGGTTCTTGGTTCTTCGGGCCCACCGACCGACCGACCACTTAACGAAAGCGAAACGAAATTAAATGCAGTTGACCCAAAAATAGCGCGAATGCCCGCGCCTGCCACAAAAATAACAAAGTATTATTAAGTACAAACAAAAAATAGGAACCATTGTAAAAAATTAAATACAGGGCGGTTCATTGGAAATTTACAAATTGAAGTCGTGTAAATTATTTAAGTGTACAAATCCCGTCAAGAAGTTTACATCATACATCAGTGGGATTTCTTACTTACTTCGGTTTTATAGAGTAGTTGGGAAACCTTTTTTTTTGGGGGTTTTATAGAGTAGTTGGGAAAACTTTTTTAAGGGATATGTAATGTATGTTATAAATATTTTATTATTATGTTATATATTTCTGAAATTTTTTATAATTAGGACAGAAGGGAATTATAATGTAGTTTCAACCGAGAGTGCATGATACAAATTCTTTATCAGCTTCATCAACAGCGATGGTCACGCAGTGGCTTCCGGTGCTCTTTCCGTCGTTGCACGTGTTCAGTGATACGTGAAATATTTCAAAAAAAAACAATGACACTGAAATTTGACATTAAGGAGGACGCAAGAACGGTTCAACGCCACTCCTTGGAGATTGTAAAAACTAATCGTGTGTGTTAGTCGATGAACATGAAGATAATTTCTTTATTTTAGAGTTAATCAGGGTAATATTTTTTGGAGATAGCAGCTTGGCCGTTTTTTTTTTAACTATCAAGCACCCTGTCTTAAACGGGGACTTTCCCTCTGGAGCAAGTGTCGTCATCAGTTGAGCGTGCTGTGGGCGTTCCAAGGGGCGGCTAAGTGGATGAGAGTGTGCGATTGTGCGAGTGTGCGAGTGGCGACGTCAACAATTACACATGTGGCCCAGGTCAGGATTGGGGTGCAAAGGTGCTGCTCCGAACGATGTTACTTCGCCATTCAGCTATTAACCCAATTCCCGCGTGCAATGACTTGTGGCGCAGTGTGTGTGTGGAGTCCGAGTCCGAGTCCGAGTGCCACCCACAAAAACCACACCGCATGGCACAACGCTCAATTATGCTTATGGCCGCCGCCACAACACAAGGAAATCCATTCGCTCGATTGAGGAAAATGCATTTCCCTACGTCGCCATCGCTGCCTCTGCCCCTGTCGACTGCGACTGCGGCTGCGGCTTCGACGTTGACGTTGACGCTGGCTTGACCCATTTTAAGGCCTTTCGACGCGACACGCCCACCCAAGGAACAGGGAAAGGGCGGACTAAAGCGAGTACACAAAGCACATCCTGACATCAAAGTTGTCGATATTATATTTTAAACAGTGGAGCTTCACTTAAAAATCGTTTGCTTAGTTTAGGGTTAACAGTTTTTCGGTTTAATAAGATACCAGTTAACACAAGTTATGTGAGAGTTAATACTGAGAGTAAAGAATTATACAAAGAGACTAAGTAAAATTATTAAGCAAAAAAAGAAGCTACAAGATACTGTAAAGCTGATCTTTAATTTTAAACAGTGGTGCTCAGAGTCCTGACTCGTGAGTCAGCAAATATCCCTGCATGGTACGGTCACATTGGAATTCCGTGACTGTGTCTGGTCTCTTTAAAAGTCGAATACCTATTTTTCTGGTTCCAATTGTTTCTCTTCGCAATATAAAAAAATGGTTTCCTATCTTTTTTTCACATATCCTACTCCCACAAATGCAACTGTAACATGTCAATGTATTGATTTAAACTGAAAATAAGGCCATAGTTTACAAAACCACAGTATATCCGACTTGACGGGTATTGACTGCCGTGGCTCTTCCTGGCTGTTGTCCTGTCACTGTTGCCGCTTGTCAATGACACTGGAAATCGCTTGAGATTGCTTGTGACTTGAAGCACTTTCAGTTTCAGTTTGTGGCAAGACCTCCGGGCGAAAACTGTTGCACATTGTGCACTGTACTTAGGAAATTAATTTTTTTTTTTATACACATTCCTAATTTTTTTATTTTATTTTTACTCGTACCAGCACATTGCCAACATCCGGTGCGGGAGCCACAGGTGCTGGAACAGGAACTGGTGGAGCATCGGCAGCGGATGCCTACAAAATGGTGCACCAAAGCAACGAGGATGCCATGAACAAGATTCCACTCAAGTCGGCCGGCGGCCTGGACTCGGATGAGGAGAAAAATGGGGGCGACCTCATGCAGGACACCGCCGCCGCCGAGGAGGCGAGACGCGAGCAAATGTAAGCATAAAAGTGTTCTTGATGGGTGGTCCTTGGATGGGGAGGGGGATCTTTTGCCATACAAATCGAGTTCAATTAAATCGCTTAACGGGGACAAGGCAGCTATAAAGAATAGTAGTTCGATTTTGTAGTGGAAGCTACTTGTACTTGAAGTATAAGAGGGGGTTTTCATGAATTTTATATGCCCAAAATAGATGCAATTGTAATTATTACAAAAGAAAAACGAATTCTAAATTAGTTTCAGCCTAAACTAAACAGTTTTCTTGCAGTATTTTTTTAATATAAAGTTAAAACCATCAATCTTGAAGTTTATTATTAAATTTGTTGAAAATTAATTCAGCTTATTTATAAAAATATTAAATATAAATTATTTATAATAAATAAGTTCCAGCAGCTTGATTTAATATTCATAATTCGAATATATCCCAGTTTTTTGTCAGAAAGCAAATGCTACAGGTTGTTGGTACAGTCTGCTTCGCTGCTACCACGAAATAGAGCTGTCTAAATATCGATAAAGATATCGACTTATCGAAATTTTAGATTTTTTTTCCCATAATATCGATATTCTGGACAATACGTCGAAATATATCGAAAAGGCTGTAGCTTTTAGGATATATTTATAAAATTGATCTAAAAATTGATCTCAATTTGATAAATATCCGAAAAATGTGTAAATAAATTTATTATTATTATTTGTATGTAAAACAATTACCGAGAAATTTATCTACCTTTTTGTTTTGTTACAGAATCTGATAACTTTTTAAAATTGGATTTAAATTTACTGTAAAACCAAAAATACTGAAGAAAAATCAATTAAATATAGTTCCTTAATTGTCTTTATAGAATATCGATGTATCAAATTTACGAAAGAAAAAGAAAGAAAAAATTAAGTTTAAAATTGCTTAGGTATATCGAATATATCGGTTTAAAAATATCAACAATATTTATAATGGCCAATATAGACATTTTGACAGATTTACCTCGAAATCTCTTCAGCGAACTGCGCTTTTGATCGGACTTTAACATTTTTTTACTGATTAAATTGAACCAGAATTTAAAAATTTGATTTGTGTGTCTTCAGAAACTTGATCAAATATCCCCTGTGTTAATATATATATATATTTTATTTTCCTAGGCGTGCCAATGTCCTGGCCTGGATGAAGAAACTAACCATAGTGCTGATCTGCTTCATTGGCATCGCCCTGATCAGCTATGTGATCATAAGTCTATGTTTCAGTGGTGAGTTTGACAGTTTTGGGATGACAAAACGCAAAAAGGCAACTACATTCAGCTAACAATTCACTCACCCATGGCAAACTAAACCAAAACCAAGAAAACAACCCCACGTAGAACGATAGACATTAAGATTATAAATATGTATGCAAAAATATATATGTAGTATGTATATAGTATGTAAGTAATTGAAGAAGGACAGAAGAGACTGACTCGAAGACCGTTCCCCCAAAGAGACCCCACAAAATGCTTATTTTCTGCATGCTTTCGTACCATCTTAACCAAGCACCTGGCATTTAATCTAGTTCAAAAATAATTTCTTCTATTGTGGCACCAAAAAGTATTCACATGAACAAAACCCAAACCAAAAACTTTACACCCTAACTCACTAAATACCAACAACAACAACTACAACTACAACAACAACAACAACGAAGACTGGCCAAAATCGACACCAAATAGAAACAGCACGACAACAACAACAACAACGACGACAACAACAACAGAGGCAACAGCAGCATCAGCAGCAATTGCAACCACATCAGCAGCAGTCGCAGCAGCATCTATTGAATCTACAACAATTGCACCAGCAACAATTAGCACCACCAGCACAACAACAACAATAGCAACAGCAACAAGTACACCACCACCACCACCACCACCACCAACAGCAACAACCACAACAACAACAACAACAACAACAACAAGCAGAACAAATAGCAATCCCAGTTCCACACTTAAAACATTTACTTCAACAGATGAGCAGCAGGATCAAGATCAGGATCAGGATCAGGAGGGAAACATTGGTAACCTGAATCTACCCACCACGGCCAGCACTCTGACGGAGGACGGCGGGTTGCCCAGTGTGGCCGCCTCCACAGCGGCCATCACGGATCAGGTTCGCATCGATACGAGCGATGACTTCGAGTCCATATTGGGCGTCTATCAGCATGGAGCAGTCAGCTCCGATAATCTCGAGTGCAGCAAGATCGGCAGGTGAGTGTAAGATGGGGATTTGTCTAGGGATATTGTATATGTATATAACTTTGAAGAAAAGAGATCTGAGCTCTTAAGGTTGCTTCTCGTTTCACTATAAGTTCGCAATATTCAGGTTAACCTGCGAACTCGCTTGAAAAGAATCCTCTTAGATAGCCTCTCTTTCATTCTCTCTCAGTTAACAAGCAAGAGCAGACTTCGCTCTCTTGACGCCACTTGCTTTGCGGAAAGATGTTTTGCACCTGTATGTGCCCCATCGCGCTCTCCCTCTTTCTTGCATGCTAGATTAAATGCAGAACATGGCATAACTATAGAAGGTAGTCTCTAGGTTGAGGTTGAGGACTCTAAGCATTGCAAAGACATGCGTTAGAAAGAGATAGCAAGCCAAGGACTCATTAAAAGAGGACAGCTCTCCCGATTATATACCTTGTTATAGTTTTACTATGGGCCTGCAGCAGCAACAGCCCTGAGTAGCGAAAGGGAAGGTTCTGCAGATAGGCAGAGAGAGCTTCGCATTTTGCCTCTCTAAATACAGTTAAGGGCAATTACAACAGAAGCAAAACCACTGATACAACTGCGAAGGAAAGCCTCCATTAAGTTTCTTCTTGTTCTCTCTGAGAGAGGAGGGGAATGATCTTGAATGATTATGACCCCATTTTATGAGGTTGTTAAAGGTCGTTGCTTGCAATGGGAATGCATAGACAAGGGCGATATAACAGCTCGCCTAGATAAGCAGACAGTAACGGGAAATAGGCGGGTTAAAGGACATCTTCGACATTTTCTTATAGTATAGGGAAGCTTCATGAGGTGTCTGTCTAAAAAACCAAATGCCTTAAGGGCCCACAGATGCCTTGGGTGAACATCTCTGCCATCTCCTGGAGTACGAGAACGAGGGTTTTTCGGACTCACTGATGCAGCTCCTGAGCCAAAGGGCCGATCAAAATATTACTTTCATTTAAAATTGGATCATTTTAATACTTATATTAATTCAGAAACATATAATTTTGAATTTTTTCACATTTTCCTTAAAACCTTTGCAGGGACATCCTTCAGAAGAACGGCAGCGCAGTGGATGCGGCGATAGCGGCGCTCCTGTGCAACGGTCTGTTGACCATCCAAAGCATGGGCATCGGTGGCGGCCACCTGATGAACGTTTACATTCGAAGCGAACGCCATGCCACGGCCATTGATGCAAGAGAACTAGCCCCATACGCCGCCGAAATGGAAATGTTCGACCAGGAGCCAGAGAAGTCCTACAAGGGCCCACTGAGCATCGCGGTGCCTGGCGAGGCGATGGGCTATCACGAGGCGCACCAGAGGTTCGGGCAGTTGCCCTGGTCGTCACTGGTAGCGCCCTCGTTGGAGCTCTGCGAGAAGGGATACCATGTGTCGCAGCACATGGAGCGGGCCCTGCATGCCGCCTTGCCGTACATCAAGAAACACGAGCAGTACCAGTAAGTTGTATATAGTTTCTTTGCAATATATTCCCCTGACTCCTCTAAACCTCGCTCACAGGATCTATCTGAAGAAGGAGACGGGCAAGCCGCATAGCGCCGGCACGGTGGTGAAGCCCCCAAAGAATCTTTGCGAGACATACAAGCTGCTCGCGGAGAATGGACCCATGGACCTGTACAATGGCACCCTGGCCAAACTTCTGGCCGAGGATCTCAGCGATGTGGGCAGCATTGTCACGGCCGATGATCTCCTCTACTACGAGGCCGATGTGATCAATTCGATCACAATGGAGCTGGGTGAGGATACGCTGTATGTGCTGCCCCCGGTTAGTTCCGGCTCGCTGGTGTCCCACACCCTAAGCATCCTGCAGGGCTACAACTTCACGCCAGCGGATCTGGCCACGGAGGAGTTGCGTGCCCAAACCATCCACCGATTCGCGGAGGCGCTGAAGTTCTCCTTTGCCCAGCGATCGGAGCTGGGTGACATGCACTTCATCGATGCCCGGGAGCTGGTCAGCCGTTTGAATAGTCCGGAGTTCGGGGAGCAGAACAGGGCCAAGATCAATGACTCGCACGTGCTGCCGGATCCGCAGTCCTATGGTGCTCAGTATGGGACCAATGAGGATCCGGATGGCACTTCCCATTTGGTGGTACTGGCGCCCAACGGTGATGCCGTCTCAGTGACCAGCTCCATTAATTCTTAGTAAGTAGACGCGCAGGATGAACTTCCTGCTACAGACTGAAAGTAACCCTTCGCTTTTCCCTTTTCTCGTTCAGCTTTGGCTCCGGACTGATTGGAACCCGCACGGGAATCGTCCTGAACAATGGCATGAATGACTTTGCGGTGGAGAACAACTTCTTCGGGCTGCCCAAGTCGCCGGCGAATACCATTGAGCCCCACAAGCGACCCATGTCCTCGCAATCGCCCATCTTGCTGGCGGATAAGTCGGGTGACATGCGACTGGTCATCGGAGCTGCCGGCGGCAGCAGGATCATTCCGGCCGTGGTCGAAGTGGCCGCCAAGTTCCTGTGGTTCGGCGAGGATCTGCGGTCGGCGGTGAGTGCGCCCCGCTTCTACCACCAGCTACTGCCCGATGTCCTGGAGTACGAGAACGAGGGTTTTTCGGACACACTGCTGCAGCTCCTGAGCCAACGGGGTCACCGGCTGAAGGTCGTGGACAAGAACAAGGGCTCGGTGGTGACGGCCATTGCAAGGAATGCCACGGCCATCTATGCGAATGCCGACTACCGCAAGCGCGGCGGAGTTGCGGGCTTCTAGGATGTCTGAATGGGATGGACTTCTTGAGGGAAGTCTGCGAGAAGTCACACACACACACAATCACACGAATCACACGCATCAATCACACACACACACACACACACACACACATCCACACGCCCCCCTCATTGAGATTAGAGAGTGGTGGAGTCGATCAATTCGCATCACGCAAAAGTATTTAAGCTAGCTATGTCTTTTTTACATACTATGTATATCGTACGTTATATAAATTTATATGCTACTACCTAACTACTACCGTATACAATAAAAACAAAAAAAGAAACAGAAGAAATATGAATTTTATAAGGTTTTTTTGTGAAAGAAATCATTTATTTGTTGTGAAGAAGAATTTGTTTATATAGTGTTCTGTAACTGTTACAAGCAACTTGTACTATAGTGTGCTTCATGATTTCAATTGTGTATGTAACTGAACTTACATATTTGTACATATGTTCATAAGTTTGTACCATTAAAGCCTTTAATAAGCTCTTGTAGGTAGGTCAGTTGGGTGGATTCTTTCCAACCTCCTTGCCCTAAGTCCATTTCTTCGCCTATTTCTGAGAAGCCTTCGTATGCCGAGGCCTGGCCGATGCATAGCGTTAAAGTCACCCCTAACAATTTCCGATCAGAAGTCCAATAAGGCTGTCAAATTTAGAGGAACTCCACGGTAGGCCTGGTGGGAGATATGCTGCCGCCATTACGATTTCCCACAAGTTCCTTGAAACTGATACAGATGCCAGCTGAACTTGATTTGTCGTTATCGGCTGTTGGTGATAGTGAACTATGACCTGCTTAATTATTACAAATGCTCCTCCTCTAGGTAGACCTTCAGGGTGATCTGCACTGTAGAACTTATATCCCAGCATATTAAAAAAGCTTCCAGCGTGTAAGAAAATTTCTGAGATAAGTTTCTGAGGTAACATCTATTTCATGCTTACCCAAAAACAGCTTAAGCTCGTTTGGGAAAATGCTACGAGCGTTCCAAGTTCCAAGGCGCAAGACAGATGACATTAATTGCGTTGTGTCCATGACTGAGAGCCTCTGAGTTCTTTGATTTCCATAAGGAGCTCAGCGATGGTTTTCTGAAGACCTGCTATGTATGGTCTGCTGCATTGTTATAATACCTTGAGCCAGTGATTCATCAATTGGATTGTATTCTTCCGGATGGATATCATTCGATCAACGCTGGTATCTGGAACAGACTCATTCCTTATGTTGGGGGCATAGTTTGGCTGCTGCTTCGAACATTGCCTTTCGAATTCAGTGCTCTGTTGTCCAGATCTTGACACATCTGCATATGATAGGCACTGTCGCACAAATGAATTTGGGATTACTTCCTGCTTAGCAGATCGGGGGAGCTGAGGAAAACCGCTGCTGATTATGGGATCAATGGTGTTTGCATTTTTACGACTTTTGACCCGTGGGATGTAAATTTTGCACGCCTTATTTGATGCTTCATGGTTTCCATTGCAATTGATGTTCTTAAGATCGCCATAGGTCCTTTCTTGGCACTCACTTGAACCAGTCCAGTGAGATTTACCACATCTACCATATCTGGGCTCCTTGGTGCAGTCGTTTTTGGTGTGATCAAAGCCAAAACAACGATAACACTGGCGGATACTCTTATTTTTCCTGGGCATCTCCCCCCTGAATATTTACCAACCAACTTTATTAACTTTTTACGGCTTTAAGATTGTTGCTGAATTTTTTGAGATCGATGAACCAAACGTTCTGTTCAGGAACACTACGAGAGTCATTACCATCACCATATACTCGTCAGTTGATACTTTTTAGGATGACAAACGCCTCCTCCTGCGTTGCAAACTACAGACAAGAATTATAGCAACCTTTGCAATAGTAGTTTTAAGACTTGGTGTCAGTTGGTAGGCAAACTATAATATACCTTGCTGCCTTTGAACTCGGATGCTCATCTCGAAAGGCCTCTGAAATTAAAAATTTACAAAGCCAATCGTAGTACGAGCAATCCAATCCAATCCGTCCTTGCAACCACATCTCGAGATGTCGCGCCTAACAGAGGAAATGGTGCTGGCCCGCGGCAAGGAGTCCGACCTGCGGCTAATCAAGAGGCTCAATTGCTGGGGTTGCGAGCTAAGCGACGTCTCCATCATCAACCGACTGAGTGGCGTGGTAGTCCTGGGGCTGCCCTTAAACAGAATTAGCACATTGTCCCCCTTCCAGGGGTGCCACAAGTTGCAGGAGCTATACCTGCGCCGAAACAACATTGCCGATATCAGTGAGTTGGAGTACCTCAAGGACCTGCCGGTCCTCCGTCAGCTCTGTCTGCAGGAGAATCCTGTCTGCATGCGAGCGGTCAACTACCGCTCGGAGGTCCTTCGCGCCCTACCTAACCTTACGAAGCTGGACAATGTGGATGTCACCCAGCAAGAGGTGGCCGCGGCCTTGCGTGGCGGCGGAGCCAGTGAAGGCAGCGGAGGCGCCGTTCCCGAGGAGGTGGTGCACGAGGAGGTGCACGAGGAGGTGTACGTGGATGTACACCAGCCGGAGCAGCTGCCACAGCGCTCCTCGCCTCCACAGATTCCGCAACAGATGCCGCAACAGTCGCAGCCCGCTGCTGCTAGCCACTACCACAGCTACCCACAGCCCACACCGCCGGCACAGCAGCCACAGCATCGCTGGCAGCCGCATCCGGAGGAACTGCCGTCCGGCTCTGGCTCAATTTCCATGGTGGAGCGACGCGTGCATCCGCCATCGCCCAGGTACGCCCGTTCTCCGGTCTCCGACCAGGAGAGCCGTCCGCAG
>JAEIIU010055479.1:0-11481 GCA_018874675.1 Drosophila baimaii | reverse complement strand
CATGCAAATTTAAATATTCAATATTGACACAGAAAATTGCGCTTTTAAAGCGCCAGCCTTATTTTTAACTCGAATCGAGTGCCCAGCCCCGTTGCCACCCAAAGCCACCTTGTGAAATATGTATTTTTGTTTTATCAACCCTGGCACACACACACATACACCCGCTCTCACCCGCACACGCACAGACAAACACGACCAAACACACACGACGACGGTCCTATGGACACTCAGAGCCAGGGCATAAAATATGCATCAAAAATTTGTCACATCTCGGTAAAATGGTCGAACAGAGTTCACCTTTTCAATGGCCACTTGACCCTCGGAAGCGTGCTATACATATAGGAAAAAAAAACAGAGAACACCCCAAAAGCAAATGGATCCAAGGCATTGAATTTAAATTGCGCATTAAATGTGACCAACAAAATGCGACCGTGCTCAGTGTGTGTGGTCATTTTCCAAGAAATTGATAAGTCAAAGTTCATAATTGGCTCCGTGCGCTTCCACCTCTGGGGTTTCAGCTCGAAAGTTGACAATTTCCTCAGGATTCTCAAGAAAGAGGGCACAGTACACGCTCTGGAACGTGAACCCTCTGTCAGGGTTGCTTTAATAAATCTGAACTTGTCAGCTTAATGGCTGTAAACATATAATATTTGGCAGAGACTGAGGAATATATATCTCACTTACTCGTATCTTTATCGACCGATTACCGTAGTTTTCCGGGCGGCGCAAATTGAAATGGAAAATGTGCCAAAACTAAAACAAATAGAAACTTGCAAATGGCACAAAGTCCGCCCGAAAGAAAGGCGGAAAAGTAACTTTCATTGCATGCACTTGAAGCATTTCCCCCGCAAGACATTTCCTTCCCCGTTGCCTGCTTTTTTCTCCTTATTTTCCTGGGTATTTGTGCACTTAGCGTGTCATAGTCTAATTACAGGGCGTTATACTGACTGCCATTTTGCATGCTAGCAGTGCATTAGACACATGCCCCGCCGTGCGGCATGAATTTGTAGCGGCATGTTTACAAACACACAAAGTAGGAGCTGAGCTGAGCCGCTGGAGTCGCCCCCAAAGTCGACCGGATAAATGAACAGTTGACTTGTGCATTTTTCGGGTATTGCTTAATATGTGTAACAAAAAAATTTCCTAAGTCTTCCTGCTGCAACTTTGCACGCAAACTAATCTGGGTTTTAGTGCAAACAAAATTGCAGTTTGATAGTTTGTCGGGTAATCATGGCAGGGATTGTACTTTGTGATGGGGAAAATTTCAATAAAGGGGCTTCGGGTGAAACTTTAGAAGGGAATATTCCTTGAAATATATAATTACATCTTCCTGGGCTTGAAGTCAATTTCGAATGCTTCCTAGAGTAATGCAGTTTACCAAATTGGTTGAATATTTAAGTCCCTGGATTGAGCTTCCCCTTAACTGACCTTGTCTGGCCTCGTTAACCTTTCTGAAAAGTTGCAAATAGACTTCCCTCATTTCCCAGAACCTGCTCTAAATAGACCTAATCGATTGGGTAATCAGAATCAACTGTCAGATCTAATCTAGAGAATTCGCCGCTCCTTGATTCCTGGAAGACACACAGATTAAATTGCCTCCGAAAATACCATCCCCTGGCACTTCTCGAGCACACGAGCCGAGGAGAGCGGATATCACACCACACATTGTCATTTATTACCTTCAGTACACTTGACTGCCTAACTGCCAAACGAGCGTATATAATATTTCATTATAAATTACACACGACTTACGTCAATTTGTTTTCGGTGGCCAAACAAAAGTGAAGTTTGGCAGGCGGGAATCCCGTAAGTAAGCCATAGCACACACACACTTACGCACAACATATGACGGCTCAGTTTATTAGACAGCAAAAACGGAAGTGGCCATAATTTACTAACGAAGCCATAACGGAAAATGGCCAACACAGACACAGACATCCTGACTCGCAGTGTGCGAGGAAAGAACACAAACGGCTGGCGGAATGGCAGCCGTAAAAGTAAATTTATCAATCAAAGAGGCCAGGCCAAGGGGAGAAACGAAAAAAAAAAGACAGCAAACAGTAAGGGAAGACACGCTTTCGAATAGTTGTAGCAATAGACATAAATTTGCTACAACAAGGAGAACTACTTGATGGCCATTAATATTTTGACAATTTTTCGCCATATCTAGCGGATATTGATGATGCCCACGATGGATGAGTTTTTGCCGCTTATTTGTTTATAACACATACGTCATGTTAGTTATTGATGAGCTTGCTTGCCATGTGCAGGCCATCAATTATGTGCGGACTTCTCCTCCCTCTGCTCCTCCGGGTCCTCCTCCTCCTTGTGCTCCTTGTGCGGGCACAAAGCGAAAAGTTCACCGGAGTCGTTAAAATGCAGCAGCATAAAATGCGAGGAAAGCCCCCCAGAGTAAATAGTTCACATTATGCATACGCCCTGTTGTCCCGGGCACAATGTATGACACATTTACGGTGCAGCAACAAATGCAGAAAAGTAAACGGGTACACGGGGAATAAAAATGGTTGCAAGAATCTTAAATAATAAGAGAATAATGTTTAAGGATTTTTAATTCCCTTTCTCTTCAGGAACAGGTAATTATTTCTTAGCTCTCATGAAAAGTAACATTAGAAACGTGTATGTGATTCAGCATTCCCCTTGGTTTCTCTCAGTGTATGGAAAATGTGCACAAAATTTAACTGGAACGCAATTATGTGGCAGATTTCCCTCGCCCCCTCGATCATCATAAATTGCACTGGGTCGCTGGGAAAATGAGAAAAAGAAAAATAGAAAACTGATAAGGTGGCGAAGCACTTGCTTCGATTTCAAAACGACTTGGAACCAATTTCTATTCGCCATTTTTTTTCCTTCCCCATTCAACCCCCTCACTTCCGCCCACCCCACCTCGTTGCAATTTTCTTAAGCAGTTTTACGCCTGAACGCTGACATAATGTTGTTAACCGATAATACGTTGAAATTGAAAAGGGAATGGAAAAGTAAGGGCAAAAGGACCAGAAAAGCGGACCGTGGCACCCGAGCCAGCGAGCACAGCAGGAGCTGCAGTCGGAGTCAGCGGCAAAGCCACACAAAATCTCTCACGACAAATTGCATATTTCAATTTGCAACAACATTCAGGGCCAGGAGCCACAGCGAGGCGCCCCTTCTGGACCAGACACGCTTTCTCCACACCCAACCCAGCGCCCCTTATCTTACCGGAACAGCTTGACACTGGGGGAAAATTCGGTTGCAAATTAGAAAATAAATGCATATTAACAGCTTAGATTTATCTATATATATTTGAACTAGAAATTCAAAAGTATTTTTAATATTTCGTATAACTTTTATTTAAATTTAAGCAAGAGTTATGGGGACTCTTGACAACTAGAAATTTATGAGCTTAAATTCCGTTTCAGCCTTATTTCTCCTCTGTGCATCGGTGCTCCTTGAAGTGCTTTCAGTTTGCCCACAATTCTTTTTCAGAAGTCAGGTGTCTGCCGCATATTGGTTTCGTTAAAATGCACTCTCACCTGTGAGCACTCGTATGCAAAGCGCTGGCTGGCTGGCTGGCTGGTTTAAGCCGGAGTTAAGCTGATGCATGGGTTAAGCGGTAGAATGCATTAAGATTAAGTGGCCTGGGTATGTTTCTGAATCTGAATCCGTTACTGCCCCAGATCCTAGCTCTCTCTCTCTCTCCTCTGCCTAAGATCTGTTTCCCTGGCCTGCAGCGGTTCAATTTATTACGCATACGCCGCGTGTGTGTGTGTGTGCGAAGTTGGCTTACATTAAGTCGGTACATGTGCTTAACTAGCTTGCAAATGGCAGCCAGAGTGGCTGAAGGTAACAGGTGTTGGGATAAGTGCATCGTTAAGGAAACCCAAAAGGCAAATGATTCCCACCAGTAACATTTTCGATGACATTTCGAAAGAAATTGCTGGCGCTTTTTTTGTTTTTTCCTTTTAAATAGCAAATACGAGAGGGAAAGGATCTCACACAATGCGTTTTGAGTGAACGTGTCCGGAGGCATCATAATATTTTACATTTTTATGAAGTGCCAGACGATGCCACGGGGCCAAGGCAATAAAAATCGTATTTTGTGGGTTATAAAAGTTCAGCGGCAGCAACAAGGCCGAGGAAGAAAAAAAAGAAAAATCCAAGCAAAGTTGGCAGTGGCAACATTTTCCATTTGCATTTGTCCCATTCCAGTGCGTCTTCGCGGCGCTTTCCCTTTATTTTTCTTTTAATGATTTATCGGCATTTAAGTGTGGCCTGGGCCAAGTGACGCATCGTAAAGTTTTCCACTCTCCGCTGGCTGCTGGCTGCTGTGTGCGCCTAATTTAATGCAACAATTTTTTCTTCACACTTGCCTGCCTGCGCTGCCTTTGCCGAGCCACGGGAAAGTGGCATTTCTCCTTCGCATTTTTCTCATTCACTTTGGGCTTATCAGCGAGGAAGCAAAGGGCATTTGTGTGCTTTCTCCCTCTCGCTGCAGAGAAAAAAATATGTATAAAAACAGAGAAATGCTGCCATAACAATGTTCTATTCGTGACACATATCGTTAAACACAATTAATAACGCTTAACCGAGGCAGATTTGATGTACACCTTAAGAAACGCAACTTGAGAAACTGGCTTTGTTTTTATTAAAAATATAAGAAACCTTTTTAAAGTCAAGAAGCTGTTTTAATTATTATTAAAGTTGTTTTTTATAAATAGAAATAAATAAAGTTACTGAAAACCAATGGGTTAAATAAATTAAGATAGCCTTCAAGACAGTCATAATAAACGAACTATTGGAATCCTTAATTAATATTATAAAAAAAAACACATCATTCCACATTAACTTACTTTATTTTTCTTGTTTTCTCAGTGTAAGAGTGTCTCCTTACCGTAGTGTGTTTGTGTGTGTATTTTGTGTACATGAATGTAAATTGAGTTTTGGCGGGCAAAGTACTTTGTAATTTATGGCGTGCAATGTGCGTAAGGAGTCACGTGATAACTTCATACTTTTCCTCTCCCGCCGACGCATTCATATTTCTTTTACGAGCCCTTATGGGTGTACATGTGGGTGCGTGTGTGTTTGTGTGTGTATTTATTTATGAGTGTTTAGCCGCATTTTGCATGACGAAATCATAATTTCATCTCTCCTTAGCTCTTTGACATTTTGCTTTGTTTCCTGCGGTTCCATCTAATATATTCTCCAAGTACGTGCAATATATTAAGTGCTGCGAATTTATCCGTTGAGTTTATTAACATTATCGGGGGCCCCCCCACCTACTCGAGATTAGATGGTTCATTTAGGAATGAATTGCCGGCCCGGCCCGCCTTTACTCCGAATTTAAGCCTTAACATTTTCCACTTGCCTTGGGAACTATTTTAAAACTTTGCGCTCGGCACAAATTGCGGAAAAGTTGCCACCGGAGCAGAGCAAACTTTAAGTTTGAATGACTTTTTGCATTTGCGAGTACATTTGCCCACTCACTCATGCAATTTGAGACAAATACTAAGTGGAAAATCAAGTTTCCCCAACTGACCGCAGGAACTTTAATTGGTATTTTGAACCAATTGACTTTTGGCCAACAGTTTTGAGTGAAACATTTTTTCCGCCTCCGCTGGCCCCCAACAACATAACCAGAAATCCCCATTTGTATCTAGTCTGCTAACTGAATTATTCAATTCACTTATCGGGCTGCTCGATTGGAAAAAAGTTTACAACTCGGTGTGGCCCCACTTTCGGGAGCCCCCCACCCCAAACCTGTTTGTGTTAATCCTCTAACATCACTTAAGCCCCAACAGTTTAACTACAGGAGGAGCCGGAAAAAAGACAGAAAATATCGAAAATATTGCCAACTAGTTCCATTCATTTGTCCGAAGCTGAAAAGTTTTGCCAAATCGAAAACATAAAAAAGGGAGGAAAAAGTAAAACTTAAGCGAAAGTAATAAACTATGGAACTGAAAATGCACTCACCACCTGAAAGGTGAGTGGGGGGGTAGTGGTTCAGTTCAGGAGTTACAGGAGGAACAGCAGCAGCCGCCGGGCCATAAAGCGCAAAATGTCGAAAAAATAATGATAGAAAAGGAAAACTTACGTGACCGTAACTGTGTCACCTGGATAACTCCGGCGGACCGAGCGAAACATTTTTCCAAACACTGCGCCCAATGAACCTTAAACCGAAGACATACACAGGGGCCGCCCCAGCGACCGAGCAATTTATTAAATCGATAAAAAGCTGAAAACAAAAAGAAAAGCACACACAAAAAGGTGGAGGGAAATAAATTGAAGGAGATCAGAAATTTTTTAGACAAACACTTTAAACTCAGCCTGTGGCAGCTGACGTCATACTCCGACGGTGGACATTCGAGGTAGAGAAGTGATATATGGCCCAATAGTTAATAGATAGCTCTATCATATATAGGAATTTAAGAGAGGAATTATAAGTGAAACCAACCTCTTCCGATTCAAGTTCTGAGCAAAATAATTCCATGTGACCAGAATACGCTGTACTTGAAAATATACTTGAAATGTAACAAAGGGCGACACTAAACTTGAAGCTCAACGAAATGAAATTTTCCACCAACTACCATAAAACGAAATGAACTAGATTTTTCTTTTTTTCCCCTCTTTTTTTTAGCAGCATCTTCCATCGAACACAAGTAGCATTGTTTGGCGGGCAGGAAATGAAAGGGTTTTTTCGCCAGCGCAAGGAGGGAAAAGGAGGTTTGTGGCAGTCTGAGAGTCTGGGGGCTACGACGACAATGCGGCTGCCAGGAGGCCAGGCAAAATGAGTTGAGGATATTGATTTCACCTAGTTTTGGTTGCCTGAAGGCTGTTTTCCGAACTCGGTTTTCCTGTTCTCCTGCTGTTAGTTTTCTACTCTCTTTTTTTTGTTTATTTGGTTTTGTTATGGGTGTGAAAGTGTGTGCCATAAAACAAGCAATACAATGTTGTGTGAGCATGCTTGAAAATGAATTTCAATAGCAGCAACTTTATTATCAACAAATTGCTCTACATACTCGAGTGGTTTGTCAACTAAACTTTGGTTTTGTTGAACAGGAGGAGAGGAGGGAAATGTGTGTGAGAGTGTTAAGGAAAAAACTTGGTAAAGTGTTCTCAAAATTCCTTTAAATATTATATTCACACAAAGCTGGGTTTCAAATTGATTTATTTATCTTTCTCTATAAAGTTTAATTAGAAAAGTTATTTGCTATAAGTCAAGATGGAAAAATAAACACTTTCCGAGGATTAGTTTAGCCTTATTGTGGCTTATTTTGATATGAATTTTAGTTGTATTTTAGACTTGCATATTATACCAACAAATACCCTCCAAATATTATATTTAATTATTTTCTCGGGGGGTTTTTGTGGCTGTACTCAAATTATTTATGCCTGGCACTTTATTTGCATAATACCATTTTATTTTGAATAATTTCCGTTCCTCTTTAAACCACTCGGAGCAAGTCAGACATAATCCTTTCAGCTTGGCTCTAATGAGAGAACTCTTTAGGAGAACACTGGCTTAAGAGTGTCAATCACTTTAGTTCCATTTAGTCACACACTGACAGAATTTGGTAACATTTTGCTGGGAAATGTCTGCCATTAGATGGCATAAAGGATGAAGAAGGCTGGCGCACATTTGCCACATGCCACAAATATGATTAAATTTATGCCAGTCAAAATAACACAAAACTGTTGACACCGCTCCGAAAGACGGCAACTCCCAGCGGCAACTTTTGGGGAGTCGAGGACGAGGGACGAGGACGAGGGCGAGTCTGAGTCTGCCCCCCAAAAAGTTGACATCCAAGTTGTGATTTGCCGGTTGCAAATAAATGGCTCAAGCCCGGCAGCAGTTGGGCGCAAAAAGCGTGAGCATGTAAATTAAAACATGTTCAACTTATTAACAAGCCCGACTGCGGGCCCCGAAAGGCGCATTAGTTTTCCGACAAACACATATTTGTATGCGCGCTCCTACAAAATATTTACATTTGCTGAAATTATGCGGAGCAAACTTCTTGCCGAGCGGCAAGCAAAAACTATTGTACAAGTTTTTTAAGGCAAAGACATTGGTGGGCGGGGCCCTGTCCCGGCTAAACTTATGTCTGGCTGGAATTTGAAAGAACAGAGAAAATAAATATGTCCTAGTGGAATTTTAATGACAACTACAAACTACTACAAACTGAATTTATAAAAATATATTTCAGCATTTAATATTTACTTTGATTGCTTAATTTATGGCTTAAAATATATAAACAGTAAATAAGTATGAGGATGATCAATGCTCTTCTTGGCTTAGAAAATATAACTATGCATTCTTACATACTGTGGAAAATAACAAAATTGTCTTTAATATGTTAACACTTTTCAAATGTACAGCAGGTTAATTCACAAAAGTATACTATGGTCACACTGTTTGATAAGTTACGCTCTCTCCTGAGACTGTTTTAGACTCTCAAGAGAGCACCTATCTGTGCAAAAACAGGTAATGAAAGATAGATGCCTGCGACTTTCAATTTAAATGTTTAACTATAACTTAAGCTTAAAGAACAGATTATCTAAATCTCATCTAGGACGAAAAAAATAATAAAAAGTTAATAGAGAAATGCTGATACAAATCTAGAATAAAATTGTAAGTATGTTACTCTGAATTTTCCAATAGTCTCTTCTTGAAAGCATAAAAGACATTTAATAAATATAAAAATTACACATTAAAATAATTAATAATTAACATTTTTTTTATACGAAACTTGCACTAGCTTCTATTATAAAAATAGAAATTCTGTATCCATAGAAACATAACAAAATAATTAACAAAATTGTATTAAAAATGGCATTAAGTAATTTTGTTAATTCCCTATGAATTAAGCCATTTTGGCTTGATTATAATTTGTTTCCAGTGCATCTATATATGTGTGTGCTGACTTCTTCTCGGGGGCAGTCATAAAAGTTTAATTCCTTTTTCTCTGGTTGTTGTAAGTAGCATCCCCCGGGGGCTGCAACTTGCAGAGAACGTCGCCATTTTTGTTGAAATGACAACAAAAGTTTTCTGGCCGGGTTTTTGTGCGGGTGGCCGGAAGTTTTGGAGACAAGTTTTAAATGCTGTTTGCATGTTACGTGGCTTCCCCCGCCGTAGCTTGCTTTTGGGCGAAAGTCGACCTTTCTGGCCCCAAATTACTGTAATGACTGGAGGGGGTGTTGGGGGAGCCGAATACTTGCGGCCAGCTAGGAATTTATAGGTTGTTGCAGTTAAAAAGTTCCATAAGAATTAATATAGAGATTTTTGGGCAATTATGCCGTGTAATTTTCCCCAACTAAATAGCTTTGTGCTTAGTTAGGAAATTATTCAAATGCCTTACATATTCTGCCTATTACAGGGATAATTATTAGTTAGGAAAATTTAAATTTCATTTTAATTAAATATAACAAGAGAGCTCAGATAAAGGCAGTGATTTTTGAGAATTCACTGAACTATAGCACGAAATGTGAGAGCTCTGACACCGTTGCCACATCGAGGCGCGAAGATTTTCCCCAGCTATTGACATTGGTTGCCATTCCGGTGACACGCTGACACACATAGCCCCTGGTTTCTCGCCTGGTTTTTGGCCAGATCTGAATGGATATCTGTATCTATATGCGGGGCAGATACCCGGCCGCCGCTCCATTCTTCCTCTGTGGCCCCAACACACGTGCCACGAGTCAGTCTTTGTTCGCGCTATTTATAAAAGTCACTGACACAGTAACTTGCTTTCCTCCTTTGGCCTTTATGCGGTGCTCGTTTCGCCACTTCTTCTAACTCTCGGTAACAGAACTTGGCTCATCCCCCCCGCTTTCGCCACCCCCGCCATCGCATTTTCCAAACCCTTCTGCGCCCCCCAACTCTTTTTCCGCTTTGATAAGCAGGTCCTTTTGTTCCAGGAGCGAACTTTCTATGTGGGCAGCAGGCGAGAAACCCGTGCTCATATTGCTTTTGTTGTACTTGTTGTTGTGGCCTTTGTTCGGCACGAGGGGGGCAGTGGGCGGTGGTGGTGGGTTCAGCCTGATGTTGACTAGCTCAGATACAAGCCTGTGCCCAGATACATGCGATATGTATCTGCCAAAGATGCAGCTGCACGAGCCCCGGTCCCACTTCCCTCCGCGCTGTAGATAAATTTATGTTTGCATTTTGCCAACGATTTTGTGTTCTCCGCTGTGAAGTTAGTTTAGTTTCACTTGGATGTTGCCTTAAAGTTGAGACATCCGTTTTCTTCAAGACAGTTATGCAGGAAGAAAGAATTTTGGGCATTTAATGATCGGTTTAATAGGAAAAAACGTTTTTTTCCTTAAAAATATAAGTTCTTCCTTCGGCAAGTCACTGCCTTTTCCTCCTTAATCCTTAAATGTGCCACTTCAACGGCTCACATATATGTATCTTAGGATTACCAGGCACACGCTACCATCTCGGGTGTGGAGGAAGAAAACCCTTTCAATACCAGAATGTCCTAAGCTCCGAAACGTGTCCGTTGCGATTAGGATCCACTAGACCAGGAGAGCCATCGATGACTGTGGGCTTTCGTCAGACGGGGAGACGGGAAAAAGAGTTGTTTACGTCTCTAATTTGCCTATTTTCGAGGCTTAGGCGCTCATTTGTTCCGGCATCGAGTCAATGGAGGAAGCCTGATTTAATGCCCTGTTTACCTATTTCCTTACACCGTCTTGATTAATGGTCTTGGCCTTTCAGCCGACGGCTTAAAGGCAAGGTCTGTGAGTGCTGCGTTGGTAACTGGAATTCCTACAGGACTTCCACCGGAAAGACAATCAATTTTTGCATTCCCATTATACACTTACCTACATCATTTCCTTGAATTGAGCAGCTGTCAATTAGCATTTCTTTTGCTCAAGGCACACTGGGAAAATAGTGTTTTTTGTCCAGAAAGGAGGGTTAAGAACATTCACTTTTAATCACAGCCATTTTGGGAAATAGCGTCTATTTAATAAATATTTTTTAATACATTGTGGATGCATTTATTAGAACTAAATCTTTGTTAGTTATTATTCAAACTAAACCCTATTTTCTTTCTGTATTTCTTGCAGTTGGCTCGCGTGACTCCTCGGGCAGTTCTTCTTCCTCGTCAGGCTCGTCCTCGGGAGGTGGAAGCAGCAGCTCGTCGTCCTCCTCCTCCTCGACCTCCTCGTCTGCCGGCGGCGGCGGAGGAGGTCCCGCCAAGTATCCAGTGCTGGTCTTTGTCCACGGCGAATCGTATGAATGGAACAGCGGCAATCCCTACGACGGATCCGTGTTGGCCAGCTATGGACAAATATTGGTGGTAACCATAAATTATCGCCTCGGAGTGCTGGGTAAGTGCTCTGCACACTCGCATCCTAATGCTAATTGATATGCCGAGTGCATGACCGGAGGACGAACGGGACGAACTGGGGGGGGTACAGGCGGACTGGGGTCAGCGCAATGAGGCGTACGTGCCGCCAATCGGGGCACCGCCCACCCTCCCTCTC